>BQXS01012482.1:0-13263 GCA_024181965.1 Aduncisulcus paluster
TAATGAAATCTATCAAAAGGCACATGGAAGGGGAATGATGCTTACAAGGAAAGGAACAGGATCGATTTCCATTGAAATCAAAACAAGAACAAGGCGGAAAAGCCTGTTGTTTCTCATTGATTGATTCAGGAAGAACAATACGTTTGACTCGCGAAAACTCTTTAGACTTCAATAAAGGAAATAAATAATTGATAAATTTAAACTCAGTGAAGCATATAGATGTCAAATCTAAGGTTGAATTCGAAAATAATTGGTAAAATAGCGCTTCTGAATATGTTGGACCTTCAAAGAATAAATTTAGAATTAATTTATCAAATTCACACATTTTACAAAAATAAAATGCAATAAAATTAATGAATAATCAAAATTTGACTGTCCGTTAATAGCCAATACAGCAAAAACATCGATTTTGAGTCACGCACAACGCTGATCAACATATATACTTTATTCCAAAAGACACAAATGAACATTGCTAAAAAATAAAGGAAAAAGTATTAACGTAAAAAGCTCAGTTATATAAATTTATCACGGCTTCTTTGACTTCAAGTCATTTTAAAGTTTAAAATCTGTCCAAGCAGATCTTGCAAGAAGTTCAAGTTAAAAAACTTTCATGAAACAAAAAATGGTCTACAAACCTTTCAAGAGTATTCATAACGTGAGAAAATCAAAAATCCAAATTTGATATTTATTAATAATGTTATAAATTTTTTTCTCTCAGCGGTCTTGTAGTGTAGTTGGTTATCACATCGGGTTTTGATTCCGATAACCTGGGTTCGAGTCCCAGCAAGACCTGCTTTTTCATATTTCGTTTCGAATTTTTTTGATATCATAAGATTTGACACAAATTTTCGTTCATTTAAACTCATACCTAACTTAAATTTGATATTTGATCAGTCTATTTGGTTCAAATTATTTTTGTTTCTTGTTGGGAAAATGACAAAAACCACTTCTCAAACCAACAATAATATTATGCTTTATTCCATTTTTTCTTCTTCTTCCAACAAAAAATCAATATCTAAGCCATCTAAAGCATCCAAGACCTTTTCCACCCTTCCCTTTTCATGTTCATCAATTTCTTCCACCTTCTGTGACTCCTTTTCATCAGAACAGGAATCATCCTTTCCACAAATCTGCTCAGCCTGTTGAATGTCACCCTTCTTCCAATCATCAGAGTCGAATAGAGAGTCAATGGGAATAGAATGTCCGATATTCGAACATATCCGAACACATTCCTGCATTGCCCCATTTCCACATGTAAAAGCATCACTAAACATAGGATTATGAGAATAAATAACTTGGTCAGGGTATTGTGAACACTGCTCATATATAGAAGGATATTCGTGGACAATGGAAGTGGAGCCCTCAACGGGAGATATTTGATCAGTAGGTCTGACAGAATCGGGAGATTCGGCAGAGAATTCAATCACATGAATAGAATCCGCTTGTTCTTTTATATCTTTGCCTTCTTGAGGCTCCTTTTCCGGTATAATATTCGGTTTGCCTTGACCCGGATCGAGTTTGAAAGAAATTGTGCACACGATATTTTCCTCACCCATCCTTGTACAAATTAACCTACATTCAGTCAAAACAGTGTCTCTATTATCACCCCAACCGTCTAACATTATATATCCATTTTCACACATACTCTCTCGTTTCCCGCGCACAATGACATAACATCCAGGAGAGGAGAAAAGAAGAGGGAGGGAGTCAAGAGAGAACGGAATGGAAGGAGGTTGTGAAGCGCATGAAGAAGAGGAAGAATGATCAGTGTCTTCTTTCTTCTTCTCGGTCGAGGATAGTTTGACAATCAAATTAACTCTCCAAAGAGAAGGGACAGACATTCCAGTCTTTTCAAGGGAAGCACGAGTGTGAGGAAGGATTATATGTCTAGTTTCAATGTTGGGCATATCATCAGCACATGAAAGACACAAGAGTTCCTCCTCTTCGCCTCGTTCCTCTTCCTCATCCGTGACAAGTTCCTCTTCCTCCCTCTCTTCAAGGTCTCCATGAGATCCATCCTCATTTATCATGACAATCTCATCGCTTGGCCCAGAAACATGATAGGTTAATCCATCTTCTTCTTTTTTCTCTTTTGAACCACCGACTTGATCATCTTCACTTTTTTCAAGAATAATCCGCTTCCTTATCTTCTCGATGGATAGAATATGACAACATAGACGGTAACTACACCCATTGACAGCTCCGTATCGAGCAAATGCCTGTGGATACTCGCCAGACCCCCAATTCGTAGAGAGTGTACAGGAAGGTGAATACACTCCAACTCCAGAAAGGGCTGTCACACAACGAAATATACCATCACTGGCCTTTTGGAGCTCTGGAGCAGTTAGAGAATGCGATAGTCCTCGAAGCAGGGGAGAACAGAGCCAAAATGTATCCTTCAGACCAAGTCGAGAGACAAAGCTTTGCAATGATTCTGCCATGAGTGAGTCATCTTCAAAGGGCTCTGATAATTCTTTGTTCAATATAGCAAGCATAGCAGCCCCATCATTGACGTCTTTCCTTGAAAGGGTGGAAGTATCCTGATGGGCAAGGCTAGAATCACGAGCCTCCTCATTACCCCGATAGGCTTTTGCCAAAGGTAGCAATTTCATAATGAATTTCATAACAAAGTGTTTATCATAGGGAGATAGAGAAGAAGAAGAAAAAAGATCGGATTTAGTGAAGGGCATAGGAACGTATTTGTCAGTTATTTCCGTAGATTTCTTGTCTTTATCTGAGAAGTTGGCCGTTGTCGGTACAAATGATTTTATATAAGTAGTTTTTGGAAATTTGAATGTTAGATAGTGTTGGATTTTAGCTTTAATAATGCCTTTAAGAAAAATTGAATTAGAAAATGGAATATGAGGATGAAAGTCAATCAAATATCTCCTGCCTCTTTTCATAATTTGTCTCTTTTCGGCGTCATTGGCGAATGAAATCGAAAAGTCACCACTATCAATTCCAATCATGCTTCTAATAATTGAATTTTCATTGTTTTGCGTATTAAACATTTCTAATATTTCATAAAGCGAGAAAGTACCATCGTAAGCACCATACAGCATTTCATCATCTATCTGACACACACGATATCCTTTCTTAGCTAATACACTTGCGATAATGCATTGAGAAAGATTGGTTCCATAGATTAAGAAATCATATGGATCATTCATTGTCCAAAATTCACCAAAAAGGTAGATTCAACGATTTATTTCTGTTTGCTATTGTTCTTCAAGATCAATGAATTAGACCATTACAATGAATAAAACTGGCAAATTTAAAATCGAGATTACGGTGATATGGTTGAGTGAGTACCCTCTTATGGCAATACGACATAATCGAATTTTATCCGAATAGCAAAAAATTTGAGACAATCCAAATTTTAAAAGCCGTTTTAAATTCTCAAATTTGGGGACTGAATAAAGTTACATCACTAAATTGAGGATGTTCAGTGGATGATTTTTCAAGCCTCCAGTTTTCTCGTTTATTTTAAGGACTAGTAATCTTATTTATATTATTTTTATGAAAAATGGATTTTGTTAAGAAGTATGAAATTGATTTTGCCCCTGTTATCGATTGTGATAAGGATTTTAAATATCAAGAGCACCTAGTTGAGTACCTTAAGGGAAAACAATATTATTTTAAATGCAAATTAAATCTAAATGGAGTTAAAAAACGTGTTACCATATTTCCATTGAAAAAAAGTGGGACTCTTGGGAAAGACCGTAAAGAGTTGGCTCTCAAGACTTTAATGTTTAAAAGCCATGATGATACCATACCCCTCCATATCCAATCGGAAATATTCAATTATCACTTTATATATAATGCTTTGTCATATTATGAAAGTCAGTCACCGTCAAAACCTCCTCACATCAAGCGAACAGATCTTCTCCTTAAGTTATATGGATATACAGCATTCAATCCCCAAAAACACCTTGGGGCTAAGGATTTAGGCTCACTTAAACGTGAATTTATTGGTGATATGATTGTTGCTTTCGTATATGAAGATTTTGACAGATTTGCTTTCGAACAAATGGTTTCAGATAAATTATCCCTTCCGTCTCCTTCCTTTTTCAAGTGGCAAGATGCCAAATGTCATGATCGCAAAAGAATTCACGAGATGGTGCGGAAGAATGTTCCGGATATTTCAGCGAGGCATGATTTCCAAAGTGAAAAAATTCCTTTATCACATTGGAATCACCCTTATCACGACGCATTTTTATCCTTTGAATCATTCAAGAACCCCTCTGAAATGCTCGAGCGGGAAATTGGCCGACTATCATTGCTTTACCAGATGACCAACATCATTGACACCCTTGTCGATATGGGCATTTCTATTGGTTCCCTCTCGCGTCATTCATTTGCCGTTGAAAAAAACACAGTCCATCTTCGTGGATTACGCTTCGCCAAGGTATCTTGGTACCAATATATTGGGAGATCCTATGGAAATCTACCCAAAAATTTCACATGTGTGGCCGATTTGTACAATCACATGCATTCTGTCACTGACACTGCCCTTCCTCACATTCCTCCTCTTTTGGACTACCTCCTTCCATCGAGCCTTCCTCTTCACAATCTTGGCTTTGTTGGTCAGTTTGAATCCTTTTCCGAGGAAGAGATCCGTGCGTCCCACGTTCCAATCTCTTCCCATGTCGATATTATCGAGCCTACAGGAATTCACAAAGGTAAGTTTACACAAGTTCTCTCTTTCGGACAACCTAAGCCGTCTGCTACAAGCATTGACGACTCTGGTGGAGATCAAGACCACACACAAGTCTCTGAGCCAGTATTGTTCGAAAAAGCCACCGAAGTTTATTCTCAAGTTCTTGAAAATCCTGAACGTTTAATCACACACACTGGGCCAAACATTCAACTTGATGGAGAGTTTTATTTCCCAGTATCATTCCTTCCCCATCAATTATTGTCTTATGGGCCCGGTGAAGTATATAAAAGATTTGTAGGTGGCTTTAATGAAAGTTTCGAAAATCCCTCATCACTGTGCTTCTTCCAGTCTATAGAAAAGTACACCTCCGAACTCAAAAAGAAATGGTGCCCCAAATCAGAGAGTCTCAGTGAATCGAATGCTCAAGATAGTTGCAGTATCGACAATGACTATTCAACCGGTTCAAATGTTGAATATCTCAAGAAAACATCCATTGAATGTAACTCATTGACAGAGCTTCCTTCTCTAGATGGTGAAGATACGGACTCCGATAGTGATTGTATATCGTATGATTCCAGTGAAGAAGATAGCACAGGTGGTGGATCAAGCGTTACAACCCATTCCTCTCAAAAACCCAAGTTATATAATTGTGTATTCACAAAATCACGCCACCACTCTATGAAATCTCACTTCCCTGCAATAGTGCAGCGTGGAATGCCCGAATTCATCAAATTCTTACCATGTTGGCTGATTGATGCCAGTATTGATGTCGAAAAGACATATTATAATGAACATGGGCATTCTTTCGACAATAATGAAAGGGCCTTGGCTTCCGATGATCGTTCCATCATTGGACCTCAGGGTTCTATTAAGGAAGGTTCCAAGTTCCAAGAGAGGTTCCAATCATGCATTGGATTAAGTTCTTTGTTCTCTCCTACCTTACCACCTTTCCATGATTCGCTCCCATTCGTGTCTTCCCTCTCCCTCGGGTCGACTCCCTCTTTCCCTTTCTCTTCCCCAAATACTTTTTCTGTGTGGTCTTTGAACTCTTCTCCGTTGTCTAAACAAGGAATCTGGTATCTTCTGAAGAAAAAGAAGGTCGATGCGAAAACAACGATCCTTGGAGTTGAACCCCACATCCGTGAATCTGTTGCAAAAGGAATTCTTACATGTTTGAACCCGAAACATTGGTCTTTCGATCATATAGGGCGATGTCTATCAAATTATAAAGAGGAATTGGAATCTCCCTTCGGACATGGTATTATTACTCCTCACAAACCAAAAACAAGCCTGCCAGAATCTGAAAAATATCCAAAATCTGAGGAAATTTACGACACTTTAGGTAAATTGCTCCCATTTCCTGTGACACCGATCTCTCTTTCCCCATTTAATTATCTTGATACTCATGGTGATATTTTTGGCTTAGCTGTTTTACTCTCTGAAATTGACACTATCTGGACCAAGTCAAACGATGTCTCTCACTATCCGGACATAAACGAGATATATCCGGACTCCGACCACATACATGCAACTGATGAATCTCCAATTATGTCAAAACTACATCATTTCAACAGAGAAATGCAACCTAGTATTATGGAAGAATGGATTAAATCATTGCCGAAAAATCCTTCCAAGTTTGGAGCAAATGAGAAGGGAAAACGTGATTTGTCAGGGAAAATATTTACAAAATCTCTTGCACCCACAGGACTCACAGATGACTTTGGATGTGTTATGATCGCAGATTCGATTCCAAAGGATGCTTCTGGTGGACTTAGTGAGAGGGCTTTCTATTCCCCTTCTCCAATATTATCGGCATTGCAAGTTGTTGTTGCGAAGCCAAGAAATTATTCACAAATTGAGTTCAACCAGGCTGAAACTCTTCTGCAAATGCATCATTTAACACCCAAATACAAGGAAAGACAAGACATTTCTGGACAGAACTATCCCATTTTTTGTCCTTTCCCCAAGAATATTCAATATTTTTGCCAGTGTGTTAAACAGAAAAAGCCATCAGCAGAAATGGAACAAGCGATTCTTTCGCGTCAAGAGAAACTATCGAAGACGGATAAATTTTTTAAATCCATTGTGAAGATTGTTCCATCAATGGTACAGGTTTCAAAAGAATTATTCACCTCGAGTCTTCCGACCCGTGGCATTGTGAAGTCCCGATCCTCCAAGAGAGAGTCAATGCTTGGAATATCTCTTGCCAGTTGTTTGAGGAGTGGCCTTGGCATTATCAAATGGCAACTTTGGGAGAACGTTGCGAGAAATTTGGTCGATTACCGTGATGGTCGTTCTCGGAAGGAAACTATTAATAACATGGACTTTTCAATTCTTCATGAACTTTCAAACACCGTTTCCCAGCCTCTTCTCTCTGTTATCCTCTTTAAATACCTTGATCTTGTGTTCGAATGCGATAATGTTATGGTTGACAAAAGATCCAGAGAGGATGATTCCGATGAGCTTCATACCTTCGCAACAACGCCACATTCCCTTGAATCTTCCTGGGGAGCATGTTTTGGACTGTTTGGATGTGAAAGATGTGATGGTATCAAGAATATGAAAGAAACTATGTTTCAAATGATTGAGTTCTTAAGGCAGAAGGGAGATATGTGGAAAGAAAACGAACCGTACTATAATAATCTCCGTAGTGGCAAGTCCCCTGCTGAAGTTTTTTCATTGTCCCCTGACAAAGCGTCCGTCCACGACTCGCCTCTAAAATCATTTTTACCACCTAAAAGTTTGGGCAAATTCGGCTATCATGATTCTCGTCCTCAATGTATCAGTAATCAGTATGGTTCTCTGTTGTTGAGTTCATCATACAGAAGCGAATCCATAAATCCTCCAGAACACCCCATTGAGACAAGCATCAAGACTTTCCACTCAAAGTATTCAACTGCGTATGTTGAAGATCAAGTCAAAGAATTGGCAGATAAATTATATTTTTGCAATGAAAATGTCGTTCCCGAATATTCTGACAAGAAGGTAATTCTACCCCCCACCGACATGTCCAAGATTGTTAAAAATAATAAGAAATGGGAGTATTTTTCTTTCAAAGACTCTGTGGACGATTCGACGGCTGAAGGAGGAGGTGTTGACTTCAGTAGTGCTCTTCAGTTTGGAACGAGTGCTATCATTTCTGGAATTGTCGGAAAAGACAAGTATTCCAAAATTTATGACCATGTTGTGTACCAAAAACGCTCTCTCCCTGCTCCTTCCAGTTATTCCGATGATGGAATTGGCCCTATCACTAACTATAAACATCTATTTGACAAAGCTTATGAATTATCGCTGTACCCTTCAAGTCTAATATCATTGTCATCTGGACCTAAGATTCAATATATTACCATAAACGCTGACAAGATTAAGCTTTCACAAGAGTATTTCGAACTAATCCTTGCTCTTTCTGCTTTCCTCCCAATGAATAGTTTATTGATGAACCGCACGTTTTCTAAGTCAAATTTCCCTGTGCAACGAAAGGATCTTTTACTCATTTCCGACGCTATTCTTGTTTCTGCCGATATTTTGAAGAAACGGAAAACAGGAAAGGAGGCCTCCATGGTTTTCAGGCTTGGATTGAGTGGAAACGATCTTGGATGTAAGCGATCTGAGGATGAAAACCAATTCTTGGAGTTTTGTTTCGTTTTGTTCTCCATCACATCACACCGGTATGATTTGTTTTTCCAAGAATGTAAACTCTCAGCTTTCGATCTGCGATGCTTTGCGATGCTTTTGCACTCATTGAGATACATCAATATTGTCCGTGTCAATTTCTCAAGAAATCTATTTGGGGAACCAAGCCCATTTTCTGGCTTCTCTTCAAGTAGTAGTAGTTCTTATCAATCATGTAATTACGCCAGTCCTTCGGAACTTGGGAGATCCATGTCCATTTTTCTTGGCAAAATGAAGGGTGAAAGGAAATTGTATGATTTTAGAGAGTGTGGATTCCCATTCCAGGTTATTATTGAGAGCATCTTCATTGCTTTGACCCGCAGTGTGCGTAAAATTGCTGTACCTCTGTGTCTATTCCCTTCAACTTCTATGGTCTCTTCAGTTGACCTATCTGATGCTCCATCGTGTTACACTTTCTCAGATAATCGAGTGTCTCTTCTCCATTTCCTCGATTCTACTCTGCAATGGGATGATGGAAAGTTTGAGAAATCCCCTGTCAAATTCTGTGACGCTCTTCCAACGACACATAGTTATCGTAATATTCTTGATGGAAAACCAGGTTCTTTCGATCATATTCTCATTGGTTGCAACGAACTTGCTCATCTTGGCCATATTAAACATGTTGATGTCGATGCCTATAATCGACTCCATATTCCATTCCTATTCGCTCTCTCTGAACCATACCCTGCTGATACAACCAAGAAAGATTTTTTTAAAACACCAAGACACTCAGGCTGCTCTTTGTCCATCTCTGGAATCCGCTGGACAAGTGATAACCACTCTCGTGAATTTGAATGGAAATCCATTGCTGTCTATTTACTTCGAGTTCGTCACCTTCATAAATTCTCTCTATCTGGAAAAGTATCTGTTCGTGGTTTGTTTACTGCTTTTTCCAAAGAAACAACAGTATCCTCACAGACTGATTTCGTTGTCAAATCATCATCCAATCCGGACCAAAACAGGTTTAAAATGAAAAAACTCTGTATTGATATTGATACGACTGCTTCCCGCGACGAGGAGGCTGCAATCATTGCTGACTTGTGTGATTTCATTAAATGTAATAGATTCAGATCGATCAAGCATCTTTGCCTCACAATATCATCTCCAAATATGGAATGGATTGAGAGACTTCCGGCCGCTCTCAGCTCAAGGAAAAATCTCACCGTCACACTCTCTTCCCATGATCTAAGTGCCCATGGCCACTTCCTCAAACAATTGGAACAGTCATTGAAAGTGAAGGGAAAGATCGATGCCAAGATTGATGTTAGCACCAATTCCTCTTCGGCAGAATCATCAACCTCATCTGAATATAGTTCTTCATCACTTTCTTTGTCAACTACTGAACCCTTTATTCCATCTGAACTAAAATAACTCTCTTGTCAAGACTCTTGAATAAATTTCGTACTCTTCTATCATCCAATACACTCCTCCTCAACATTTGCTTGTTGTTATGCCATTTAATGCAGAGAGAGATCTCTGGCAATCTGTGTATGATCTTATTGAACGAACACATTATGGCGTGGAGACGTTATTTGATGAATTTGGAGTGAAGTTCAACCAAAGGAAAGGAAAGGGGCTTGGATGATTGATGAATAAATTTAGAAGGGATGGATTTACCAAATATCTCATCCATAATTTCATTTATCATATAAATGGCAACCATATTTATATGCAACAATTGATCGATGTAGATTATCCTTCAAATTTTGATTCAAACAAAAGCTCAACACCGCCTCCACTTTCAGAAATAAATTGACAAATGGCAAACATCTCTCGTTCAGCATGATAACGATTTGAGAATGAAAGAGTGTCTCCAACAAGAGGAAAATCGCAGAACAAAGACCGAGACTTGGATGTTTCTTCGCGCTCAAGTGCACCAATAACAGTTCCTTCAACTATTTTTAGAGGATGAGAAAGAAGAGAAAGAAGAGAGTAAGCAATTTGATCTTCTTCTGGACAAAAAATATCCCCCCAAATTTCAGACAATATCTTCTTTTTCCTCGGAATTTGACAAAAACAATATAAATTTTGAATAGGAATTGATCGAATTCGTCTTTCCGCTAACGGAATGAAATAATCCTTACCTTTTTTTATCTCTTGGAATTCCAGAACCTCCGCAACGAATATATGAGAGTGATTCATTGTCCCTTCACATTCATATTCACATTGGCAATCAATTGAGATGATAAACCCATATTTCCATTGGTTATCACAACTATAAGGAAGTTTATACTTCACAAAAGAAGCTGGAATATTTGAAAAAAGAGCTTTGAATGAAGTTAAAGGTGATTTGTATTGTTGTTCTTTACATTGAGGATGGAGCCATTGTTCAGTTGAAAAAGACTCAATTGGAAGAAAATACCGATCAAAAGTAATTTCAGATGTTAATTTCTCGAATAAGTTCCTATAATCTTGGTCGAAAGCAAGAGAAAGACATATAAACGGATTACAATGATGCTTAAGATAAAAAGGATTAAAATCTTTCTCAAAATCTAAAAATATCAGCTGTTTTAAATTAGAAAGAGGTATTAAACACGCAATACATTCTTTTTGAAGCGTCGAATCCATTCTATCATCTACAAATATTGCTATTTCGTGTACAAACATGAATAGCGACAAAAAAGGAATAAACAATTTAAACTTTGATAAATACGGAGTCTTTCTATCTACTGTTACTTTTGATTTAATTGATTTAGTTCCATCAATTGAATGATTAAACTCAGGAATATATATTGGAAAAGACTTAACAATAGAAAATATCTGGAAGAGAATCGAATAATCAACCATAAAAGGTGAAGATGGAAGTTCTTTTTCAGCTGTAAATTCAGAACAATGATAATATGCTGAAACGCAACTCTTTGATTCATCTTTGACATGATAGAATCACCAACTTTCTCCCAATTAACTTGATCACAAGGAATATTAGAAATGAATTCGAATATGTCATAATAAAGATTGTTTGGAGAAGAAAAGAATGAATTCCAAGAGAATGACCAATCAAAAGAAGAAGAAACCTTTAAACAATCGCAACAACATGGTTTTGAGTGGAAGATATGTTCATCAACACAATCTATCCTTATTCTATCTTCGTGAGTTACTTTTGAGCATTGTGAATGATAATATTGGCCATGTAAATACAAAACTCTGGATAAAATAGGCTGAAGAAAACAAACGAAAGGGAAAACATAGCTGTAGATAACATTTGAATACCTATCATAACTCTCGTTTTCATCTGTCGAGGTGGATAAATGTGACACGAAAGAAAGGAAATCTTTTGTCATTTGATAATCTTGAAATGACACGGTAACTGCATGCCATTTCACAATATTCGAGGGAGAAATCCCATCGAAAGATATTATATTTAGGGCTAGTCCTCTCAATATGAATGAATAAATCCATTTCAAATAGCATCGATCTGGATGATCAGAGTAAATAATATCATAATTGGGGAAATATCTCAAAAATATCCAAATAATATCTGATTTGGACCATTTGAACATCTCTTGCAAACTAGATATTTCAAACATAGAATACCCGGATGAGGACTTTCCAAAATTAGAATGATCCTCACAAGTAGGCGACTCAAGGGTCACTCTAAGTTCCCATTTTAGGACAACTGACTTTATAAACTCTGATAATAATTCACTAAATGATGATAGATGATTAAAATATCTCCGTTGAATGAAATAAAACGAAAGAGCGACTGACTTGGTTGAGAATTCTCCATGACGAACGATGTCTCCAAAAACTCCAAGATCATCAGCATTAAGAAGGGTTAGGGGCATCGATAAGGCTGAATAAATACTCAGGGGAAGAGAAAGATGAATATTTTCTTTGTTTTCTTGAGGATTGATATGAGAAGAATTCTTAGACTCACATGATGAAGAAGTAAACCGATTTGAGCCATTGGATCTCGAAAATATTTCTAGTTCAAGAAAAGAATGGCTCTTTTCATCGTTAAAGAAATTTATATTTAAAGTTCGCAATAAATTTAAATGTTTCCGCAAAGATCCAGAAAAATGGCCAAAAAACATATTTTTTGAGTCTATTTTTAGATTCAAAACGAAAACAACAACCTTCAATAACAGTTCCAACCGATTTAAAGTAGGATTCAAGATCTTTCGAGTTGAGTTGGAATTGAAATCTTCGCCTTGATACAGAGATAATATCAATTCAAGATTAGTATTCAAGAAACTAATTTCGTGGTTAAGAAATACACCAACAGAAGAGCAAAGAGGAATGCCCATGGGTAAAATATGAATAATCTCAATTAATCCAAAAATAGACCCAACAGAAACTGGATGAGCAATTAAATGTAGATATTTAGAATATAATGGAATAATATTTTGATAAATGAGAGAAGAAACACGGAGGTTAAACCTCAGGTTTTGCAAAGGACGAGGGAAAGAAAGGTGAGAAAATATTCTAATCAGATGTAAATCTTCCTTCTCCCATTTTATAGTTTTGTCAAGAGGGATAAGCAATGTTTTTTTCTCAAGTGAATCAAAAATTAAACGATAGAAACAGTCCAGAAATCCATTTTGCATACAATACAGAAAAAACTCATTCATTGAACGTGGAATGGCATTTGAAGAATCAATTGAAGCTAATTCGAGAGAATCTATTTTTAGGTATTCCTCAAATGGTATATTAGCATGTAAAAACATGATCTGAAGACAAGAATTAGCAAGAACACTCCAAGATGAATATAGGATATATATTGATGAAGAATTACAGCGAGTTTCACGATCATCTTTCTTAATTATTCCAGTCTTCTCGTCTATTTGTGATACAAAGGGATGATTTTCAATCGAAATATTTCTAACATCATCAGAAGAAATGACTCCAGAAAACCGTCTTTGGATCGACCTTCTGATGTGATCCCAATAAACTTCATCTCCACACCGTTCAGTATGTGTTTTCTGTGGATA
>BQXS01012483.1:0-11869 GCA_024181965.1 Aduncisulcus paluster
GATAACTCTTCGCCATGGCTTTTGAATTTCTTTTTCTTGGGGACATCTCCTCCTTCGGCTTCACCGGGGGACGCATCTTCCTCCTCATCTTCTAACTCAGTCATTTCTTGGACAATGCGCCAAATATCTTTCATTTTCATCCCGGGGGGGAGCTTTCCCTTGACGATACTATTTAATATGCTTATTGTGTCATCCATATTCTTGCCAACCTCGTGTCCAAGAGTTTCGAAATCCCGTTCATTCATATCACGTTCCACAAGGAGACGCATCAAATGGGATACTTGAAGACACTGCAAAGAAGCAGGACGGAAGCGTTTGAAGCGTAAAAAGATTAAAGAAACATAAAATACCATCACCTTATGAGGAATTGGATCAGAGAAATCACGAGCTGTAATAATTGGAGGTACTCCACATTTCTGATGTAAAGTCGAAATTATTTGATGAATGCGAGTAGAATTGCTCAATTTTGTGCATTTATCAAGGTCAACTAGTTGAGGAGAGAAAAAATGTAGTAAACATGTCAAGGCCCAACCATCTGCAAAAGATACCGTAAAATTCTCAATATTAACATGTCTGTATCTTTCGGTAACTTCTTTAGCCCATTCAAGAAGAGCACTTTGTCCTTTCAATTTGGATAACTTGATTCGGGATATAATAAAGCGCTCAACAAGATCATCCATGAGTTCAACAACATCAATCTCCATAACATTGTATTTTGAAGCAGGAAATCTCTTTCTAGCCAGAGCAGAAAAGACAATTTCCAAATTCTTCTTCTTTTGAATATGAAATTGGGCATTTTGTTTTAACTTTGGTACTATTTTCCCTTTAGCAGGGATTAATTCTTCGGCAACATGTCCAAAAGCGATTCCATCATCGACAAAATCATCTAGATCGGTAAGTTGTGGACATTTGCCGATTATTAAATAATTTATATATCGGAGGTAAGATTTTCGAAGACAGTTATCTTCCGCCGATTTCATTATTCAAGAATCGAAAATCTGGTTGGCCTTGGTGGTCAAATTCTAAATTGGAGCAAATACCACTCCAAAGAGGCCTCTATAAGATTGTCTCCAATTCCAAGGATATTTTTGAGCATAATATTATATCATATAAATATTTTTATAAACTTATTTTAAAATTTAATTATTGATGGATCCTGGCGGATATTTTCTTGAAAATGCAAAATAGTAATTATTGAAACAAAATATCATAGAAAAACAACAAAATTCTCAATACCCAAAACAAGAAGCATGGTTATTAAGTTGATTTCAATCGAAAATAATTTATTGAATCAGCCGACGCCGCGTCGTTTCGCCGACGCCAAAATGAACCAATGGTTCAAGATATCATAAAAATATATCACAAATATGACACTGGGTATTTATAATTGTCTCTGAATAGACTCAACAAGGAAAATAATGCAACACAACCATCAATGCAGAGGGGCGGGGAAATGAAAAAATAAAAGCCTCAAAAAATAAAATCGAAAAGTTTTGATGCGTTTTCATTTAAATCCATCTTTCATTAGGATAGATCCCATCAGTATACACGTACAAATTAGCTACTCTTTGATCTATCTTAATATGGCCACGATTTCTTGAGAATCGTCACTTGCATCATGTGTCGTTGTCACAAAGATGCTTCCACCAGACTCGAATAACACTGCGTCCTCCTCAAGTGTGTAATCACTATCCAATTTATACATCAATCCACTCCCATCGATAGCGGAGAGTTCAGGATTCAAGTATGAGACCCGCAATTCAGCAGGATCAGGGGACATATCGTGCAAGGAAAGGATCCCAGCTCTTGATGTGAGAGTGCCGCTTGAAGAGGCTCCTCCAACTCCCTCGTAGAATCGAGGGATAAAAATAAAGTGTTTTTGAGAAAGTATTCCATCCACATAACCATTCATGTTGATAGACACGGTATCTGAAACAGTATCATTCACGATAGAACGGAGATAGAGGAGCTGAGAGCTTGTATCAAGACAATATACATACATGGCATCCAGGGAATCAATGATGCGAGGAGCACAATCGGTTGTAGTAGCTGTCAGAGTGTACTCGGTTGCTCCAGAAGAACATGTGGAGTCTGAACATATAAAGAATGTGGGGGAAATACTGTTGGGTTGAACAGCTACCACGGGAAGGCCTGAGGCGTGATTATACTGAGATATTCCAAGTTCAACTTCACTTCCTGATGCAAGCGTGGAATATGTGGAACCAGAAGTGAATTGTTTCAGTGTAATACTAACCTTTGTATTACAGAAAGTGTCCGATCCAGTCTCACACGAGACAACATAGAGAATATTAGCGTAGGATGTATAAAAGACGAAGAGAGGAGCACCGCTAGACTCCATAGATGCAACACTCTCAACTGGATTTGAAGCCAGATCGAGGAGAGTAACACCGGCAGGAATGCTGGAACAGTAGATATCCTCACATCTTGTTGCAAGTGCTTTGCCTTCATTATTCACAAGAGATAACGTAGGGTAATGATTCGTGGAATCTGTGAATATAGATACTGGGTTGTGACCAGAGTCTAAATTGACAAAGAACGGGGCATCAATTTGTACAGAAGCTGAACATGCTCGATCCTTACATCTCTGAAGTCTGAGACGTCCATAGGTTGAGGACTCCACAGTACACAATCCAAGGGTTATGCCATCATCAAGGGTTGTGTGGTTAAATGCAGAGTCAAACAGACAGTTGTCAAACTTAGTGGATGAAGGAACGGGTGTGATATTGGTATTCCTCGGTGGAGGAGAGTATAAAGATGTTCCATTAATGTGCAGGGTGTTGCTAGCCTCTCCAGCTGTTATGAATGAAGCCTTAGAGATGTACTCAAGGCTATCTCCGAGAAGAGACTCATCACTAACTACACCCAGCCCTTGCCAGGCTACAATATAGGGCGCCACAAGGACTTCGGATACATTCACCTCGTCTGCAGTGATTGAATTGGTGGACAGACCAGTTCCAGAGATACTAAGACTGCTAATGGAAGCACTGCCAGTCACAGACAACTGCTCAGCCACAACATTGGTGATACTGAGGACTTCCATGGATACAGAGGAAGAAACCTCCATTGATGTAGCTTTTACAGTGTTAATGATAGCAGTATTACTCACAGTGAGATCAGCAATAGTGGCCTCATAATCGACGGTAAGGTAATCAACCTCGGTCGAATATCCAGTGATGGTATGACCAGCAATAGTGTCCGTCACAGAGAGTTTCTTGCCCAAGATAGTCTCAGAAACGGAGGCATACTCAGCGTTGAGGGTGGCGGCAGTTGTGATATCACCAGTAACAGTGAGGGTACTTGATAACGTTGCTGTTTCTCCTGATATAGAGGAGGCTGTGAAGGTATCAACGGTGGTATCACCAGCAACAGTGAGATCGGTGCCAATATCAATGGCTCCGGTTGTTGTAATGTCCACAACAGAGAGGGATTCTCCTGAAATGGAACCGGTAATAGCAAGATCACTATTTCCGGTAATAGTTCCAACGACAGTCAAATTGTTATTCATCAGAGCATCACCTGTAACCGTAAGACCGGCAGCAACCAAAGCAAAGCCAGTAGAGACGACTAAATTACCGACATCAACGGTCACATTACCACTCTCAACCGAAACACCTCCAGCGACAGCAAGCCCACCAGCATCAATATCAATGCCACCGTCAGTCACTGATACTCCATTTGTAGTGACTATGATACCAGCTTCAACGGTGAGTTCATTCCCGATGGATGCATCGTTCACAACAGTGAGATTGTCAGCAATGGTTACATCCCCAGAGAGAGATGATCCTCCAGTTACCTCCAATGTCGTGAATACCCCATCGACAGCGGTGAGTGAGTTGTCCACAATGAGGTCTGTCACAGTAAACGTTCCAGAGGTCCATGGTTCATAGTTGATGTCAACGTTATTGAGCGCAGTCAAAGTATCCGTGGCATCCACAGAGAAGGCTTCCAATGCACCTGTAATGGTTGAATCTCCATTAACGGTCAAAGCACTAGTCACAACAGAATCAGATGTGACGACACCACCATCAGTGAGTGTGATATTGTCACAAGTAACATCACCAAATGTCGTACTATCGCTCACTTGCAGACCGCTCGTGATAGTGTCACCCCCAATCGAAGCATCACTAGTAATGTTCAAGGTACCCCCATAGATTGACCCGGTAACACTAAGATTTGTCATCTGCATTGTGCCGTCCACCACCAATGAGTCCAGAGAGACCAGTCTGGTTATGGTTCCAGACGAACTCTTGAAGCTGTCTACTGTCAGAGTATCGTCAATATATATATCGGGAGCAGTAATCTCAACTGTTGCAGCTAGAGTAGTACCCTGGATTGTCCCAGCACTGGTGAGTCCTCCATTGAAAATGGCTGACCCAGATACAGTTAGAGAAGATATTTCCAAGTATGTTGAAGTGATTGTTGAAGAAACCTCCATATTTTCAACATGAAGAATTCCAACATATTCGGCATCCTCGATAACAATTCCACTCAAATTACTGGCATCGGCAACACTAATGGCATCAACATTGTAATTGGTGACATTTTCATCTGTAATATTTGCAGTTGTAGCATTGATCGTGTCAACAGTAAGCTCCAAGGCTTCAAATGATGCTGTAGAAAGCGTTGATGTGATGGAAATGTCTGCAACTGTAATGGAATCAACTTCAAGGGGACTGGAGATTGAAAGGGAAGCAGAATCGGGTGCAGAAAGAGAGGTAACCGTTAGAGAATCCGTCTCTAGCGAAGACATCGTCAACGAATCAATGGCAGCTGTTGTCACAGTGATAGAATCAAATGTATTAGAGTTAGATTCAAATGAATGGGTAACTACGGCATCATAGGCTTCAAATGATGCTGTAGAAAGCGTTGATGTGATGGAAATGTCTGCAACTGTAATGGAATCAACTTCAAGGGGACTGGAGATTGAAAGGGAAGCAGAATCGGGTGCAGAAAGAGAGGTAACCGTTAGAGAATCCTTAACAGTTAAAGATGAAACGATAATCGAATCAATTTCAAGCGTATCAGCAAACTTCTGGTTAAGTTCTTGTCTCAACGATGCCAAAGATACCATCATTACAATACTTAAAATTGATAAAAGCAAAAAAAGGATAATTGTCACAATCATGCATATTATACGACCACTCGTCTCCTCAAATATGAAATCAAAGCAATTGCAGTCGTGTCTACCGAGACTGACAACCTCATTGATGGCAGGATGGGTGGTAAGGTCTTCCCTGGTGTTTCGCATTGAAATATATGGGCTCCCAGCAACATTGGGACCTGAACGATATGATGAACCACCCATTTCTGTGTCTGTACCACCTCCGTCGGCCATGACACGGTCAATGTCATGATCGGTAATGAACTGACTCATCGTTGAAGGACGGCGTGAACCGGCACCGCCCCGGCTGCCATACCGAGAATGAGAGGACCGAGGAGGACGATGTGATGTAGATGATGCAGAACCATGGTATCCCTGAACTTCCTCAAATACAGTGGTGTCGGGACCAACACTTCCATAAGGATTTGGAGGCTTCGTGGATGGAGTGCTGGAGGTCCTAGATCCTAGACCCAAAGGGGGGATATCTGGGTCAATCAGGGGACGGGGGGATAAAGTGGGAGATGAAAGGGCATACACGACCATACAAACCTCTCCACAAAGCTTTCCAAGGGAATGGCCTCGCTCAGAGAGATATGTGTTCACTTTCCTTTCCTTGACTTGGATTAATGAGGGGATTCCAGGACGATAAAGACTCCATTCAACCCTTTCAGTTGTAATATCAGCAGAAGATTGCCGGAATAATATTGAGAACCCATCTGATCCATGGCATACAAGAGCAACAAGGCGACCTTTTCTCAATTCAGATGCTGTGGCTGGTTTCAATGCTCTATCGACTGGGGAACTTGTGATATCATCCTTGAAAATAACTGGAAATGATACATTTTGAGATATTTCAATTGGCTTGAGGGTGGAAGGAGCCTCAATGAAAGAATCATCAAACCCGATGCATACATGACTCACCTGGTCATCAAATAATTCAATGCAACTGAAGGGTTTCTTTGTGAGTGGCCCAGAACATTTGGAACATGGCTCCTTGATAATGGAGGTAGCTCCACTTGCTGAACTGTCCCCCTCAAATATTGATGAGAGTTTCTGGGCTATTGATAAGGGAAATGATTTTGTATAACTCGACTCAAGTCGGATCATGGGGAGTTGTTCAGACGAATAGAACATCCCACACGTAGAACAGGAAATTTTTGCACACACAAGAGATGAAATCAAATTATATTGAATAGAAGATTTGAAAAGAAGAGAAATGGCATTATTAATGCTATTTAATGATTCTAAGGACTCATGAGAAAAAGATTTTGAAGCTGCAACAATTGAGGCTTGATTTGGGCCTTCTCCGAAAAATTTCTCTCTATTTTCAAGTTGCCACTGTACTTCTTGGAAAGGATTATCAAAGGGTGGTGATGAGGATGAATCTATCCGCTCGTATAACAAACGTGCAATACTGAGGGTAAGAGTATCTAAAAATGCGTGATAGAATTTTGAAACGGGAATAATTATATTGATTAAAAAAATTGGAAGGAAATATTCTCAAAATGTAAGAGAGAACGATTATGTAATTGGAAGGAGGAAATAATTGTGAAACATACCAGATAATATCATATCTCACTTTAATATTTAATATAATTGAAATTTTAAATAAATAAAAAGAAATAGAACTCCGTTTATGTACAAAATATGCGGATTTTGATTTATCTTTTGAAGGACAAAATAATATTCAAAATATTATGTTGCACTAAACATACAATTGTGGTTAATGAATGTTTTGAGTATTTAATAACTGACATTATTTAAAACTCGAACATTTGATGATCAAACCTAGAAGGATCGAAATTGAATCTAATTTATTTAATATAAAAGGCAGAATAACATGAAAATAAAAAAATGAATTGAATCATTTCTTGAACCACTATATGGGACATGATAGTGACGAGGATTAGAGAATAATAAAATTTGACATGTCGTTATGTTATCAACTAGGGTTATATTCTCTCTATTTTCCACAACATCCTCCACCCCCAGGCGTAGTTTCTTTCCCAGTGACATCGATAAATCCGCTATCTTCCTCTTCGGATTCGGTATCATTGAATTCATCGTGCATAGAAATAGTCCTCCTCAGAAGCTCAACAACAGCTTCATCAAGACCAAAATCATCTTTAACACTCACCTTATACCATGCATCAAATTTTCCCTTCTTTGCAATTTCTTCTAATTCCTCATCAGTGGCTTTATAGGGAAGATCACATTTGTTAAATAAAAGGATTGCTGGAATAGGAGCATCACTGTTCGAGAAGGAAACAGTTGCATCAAGGTCAGATTTCCACTTAAGAGCTTTTTCCCAGGATCTGGGATCAAGAATATCACAAATAACTAAGGAGCAGTGCGCCCCGCGATAATAATATTTAACAACAGATCTAAATTCATCTTGTCCACCGACATCCCAAAATTGAGTGGAAACAGCGGCCCCATCGACTACAAAGGTCTTGTCGGAAAAATCAACACCTAAAGTGGGAACATATGACTCTTCAAATTCATCATGAATCAAACGAATGATAAAAGTAGTTTTTCCAGCCTTTCCAGGTCCAATAACAATGAGCTTGAATAGATATTGGGGATCTTCTACTTCCTAGGATCACAATTGTGCAAAACGAATCGAGTAACCAAATTAAGATAAGAGAAGATGAATAAATGATTGAAAAAGTTGATTAGAATGGGAGATTTGAAATGAAGTAAAAAATGAGGTATAGTGTTCTGATATGATACATATTAAGGGAAAATCAAATACATACAGCCATAAAAAACAAATATTAAATTTTATAAAGTTTGGTGGTAGCAAAGAACATGCAACAGAAGGTCGCCTTCCTCCAATTGACTCATGGGATGGGGAGCCAAAACAATCAAAAAAAACTTCAGAGATATTGCTCCATTAATTAGTACGCTATGATATGAGTGGTTGGCCTGTAAATTTCCCAACTAAATTTCCGGCCCAAAGAGTTAAGAAAGACATAAATAGACAAATCATTTTGATAAAAAAAAATTAATTTGTTAAAGAAAAAGGATCCGTGCTTTTGAAATGCGAATTTGTTGTGTTTCTCACGTCACTAGCTATCCAAGACAACAAGTGATTTTGGTTCCACAAGAACGCATTTTATATTATTTTAATTCTTTTTTGTTGTTATTGATCAATGTATCCCATTCCTAAGATATATGTCGGCAATATTCCCGAACTTGTCACTGAAGAAGCTTTGCAAGATATATGCTTGAAATTTGGAAGTGTAGAGAAAGTTAAGTTCATTACTTACAGTTCGGGTAAGCCCAAAGGATATGGTTTTGTTACTTTTACTGATATGGATGCCGCTCAAAATGCTGTCAAGGAATTGAAAGCCAATGGCTACACAACTGGTTTTGCCAAGAAAGTTGATATCAACGAAGAACTTAAACGTTTGTCTGATCCTGAGAGTAAGAATCTCTATTTTTGTCATATCCCTAAGCAATGGAATGAAGATGATTTAAAAGCTCATGTTGTGAAGGCAACAACTAGAGTCCCCGAAGATATTTACATTTTAAGGCACCAGGAGACCCATGAAAGCAAAGGAGTTGGCTTTGCTACTATGAAATCTCATTCTGAAGCCCAAGATGTCATCTCAGCTCTTTCCGAAGAAGATGGTGTTATCCGCGTTCGTTTTGCTTTTAACGAGCAACAAAGAAGTGCTAGAAGGAAGTATAACCAAATTTATGAAAAGGGAGGAATGAGTAGTGTTCCTTCTCGTAGTATGGAGAGATCTGGAAGCAGCCGTGGTATCGGGCAGAGAAGTGGTGGTCGGGATGGATTTATCGGATCTCGTCAATCTGGTCACATGCATCCTACCCAACAACACCATCCTCCCATGGGTGCTCATCACCAGCAACCTCCACCTCCAACTCATAGTGGAGCTCCTTCCATGCCTCCCCATCATGGCCATGGCCAGAGACCTGCCTCCGCGATTGGAATGTCACATCCAACAATGCCTCCTCACTCCACTCCTCCACCTCAGTTCCCCATGTTTGATATCGTGCCCCCCAGGTCAATCCCTCCCAGATCTGAAGGAGAGACCGATGAACAGTATTTCTCTCGTATTGATTCTTTCTTGAAGGTTCTTCATTCATATCTTGGTCATCTTGGACGTTATGTCACAGTTGTGAACCAGGTCTTGCCTTCTCTCCCTCCTCTTCCCCACCCCACGCAAATGACTCTCTTTACTGCAAGCCAAAATGCCGCTTCTATCATTCACAACTTTAAGAATCCCAACCCCTCTGCTGCTCCCTATCCCATGCAAGGCATGCCTCCTCCAGGCCATCCCGGACAAGCTGATGCTCGTGCTCACCATCCAATGCCTGGCATGCCAACTTTGCCTGGTCAAGGACCACAAAGAGGTCCAATGCCTGGTCAAGGACAGCCGGGTCAGGGTCAGGTTGAACAAGGACCTCAATCGAGTGGTCAAAGTTCCCGCGTTCCCCCACACATGATGCATCCTCCCATGGCTCATCCTCATGGTGTCCCTCCTCATCCTCACCCTGCCCACCAACGTGGTCCTGCTGATCACCAAGGACAAGGAATGCCTCATGGTGCCATGGATCGCCAGAGAATGCATCCCAGCGTTATGCGTGATATGGAGCAACGTCGTGCCCCACCCCAGATGGATGAAGGTAGTTCTGAGGAATTCGATAACGGTCGTTATAAGGGAGAAGAATAATTTCCTGTACAACAATGAATTTTATATTTTCGAATGTATTTCGCGTTCTATTTAGTTTTTGTGGACCTCTTTTGAATTTTTTGGAAAATGCCAACTTTGTTGAATCTTTTTTCACATCCAAGTAGTTTATTATTATCGAAATAAAATGTTCGTTGATTACCTCGATGATTTAATGAATTCTTTTGAGGGAATTATTTTTGAGGCCGAAAAATATCTGTGTGACGAGATTAGGATCTTTTGCTGACTATAATATATTCCTGAATGAATAAGGAATTCCTACTTGGAATATTGTTTTTATTCCTTATATTTTCTTTTTGTATTGCGGAGGAATCTGTCGCCAGGCAGGGAAAGGTGATGCATGTTGTTCTCCAAGGAGAAATACAAAAGGGATACCAACGAGGAAGGACAATGAACTTAAAAACTGCTAATATAGATCCTTTTGAGTTAGGTTTTTTATTGGATGGGGTTCAGAATGGTGTATATGGTGCTTTTGCTTCTGTTGAAGGTCATGATGGTGTATTTGAAGCTGTTGTAAGTATTGGAAATAATCCCCAATTTGAGAATAAGAGTGGAACTGTTGAAACTCATATTTTACACGAATTCGAAGAAGATTTTTATGGAGCTCAATTACGTGTCGTTCTGATATTATTTATTCGAAGGCAGCAAGTTTTCAGTTCCTTAGATGTTTTAAAGTATGAGATAAATTCTGATATTGAGTTCTTTAATAATTGGCTTGTTGAAAATGAAGATATGAAAAAGACAATGTTAGGATTGGATTCGCCTTTCTTAGAGTGGGAGAGTGATGATGATATTGCTTCTTCAACAAAAATCCTTCCTCAATATTGATTCAGAGAATACTTTTTTTCCTTAATTTTGTTTATTTCAGAGATTTCCAACCAGGCGTGTCATTGCGAGTGGTATGTCGGTTCATGACACCATGAACATCAATATCTATAGATCTAGAGTTTCGAGTAAAGATTATTTTTTTTTATCGAAAAGCAAAATATTTAAAATTCCAAAATTGATCTACTCTTCTTCGATGTAATCGAATGAATCATCAATTCCGAGATGTTTCTTCAATTCAGGTTCTTCAATGCTTGGGTAATTCTTTACAATGTAACTCTTTAACGAATAGGTTGCATCAGTCCATTGATTGACTCCGCGGATGACATCTGCGAAACAACGGCGCTTTTTAGCGATGGCTTGCGGGTCATTTTTCCTTAACCATGCGATTTTGGACGATAATTCTTTTTGTTTTGACTTCAATTCTTTGTATTGGGCAATAAGCATTTTCCTTTGTGGTGTGTCTTCTCTCCCAATTTGAAGCTCTTCTTTTTCTTTTCTAAGGGCATCCACTTCTTTCTGGATAACAGATAACTTTTTAGTTGCTCTCTCATTGTCGACTTTGGCTGCTTGAGATGTTGTTGAAGGAAAACTCCAATACCATACAGAAGATCCAAGTTTTTCTCCAATGATTTTATCGTCATCCATTAATCTTTTCAACATATCTTTGAGTTGCATGGCATATACTCCAATATCTTTCGATTTTTTCTCCAAGATTTTGATCGTGTAAGGCTCGGCCGATTCGTGAAGAAAAGTGTATACTTTATCTGCTCTCTCCTCTATTGCTGACACTTTCTTTGGAGGCATGTTAAAATATGATTTTTTGAATTTAGTAAGGCAAGAAAAAAGTAATCAAAGTGAACAAATCCATTCTTATTCCGCCAATCAGCATTTATTAGGAATAGGATGGCAAAACTGTCATTTTTACTGGATCATTTTTTTGATTAGATAATTTATCAATCATTATCGATTTTTTTGAATGAATTGAGCAAAGGATGTTGGAGATATCGAAAGTTCGGAAGCTTCGGTTTCTCTACAGTCACTCTCTTCTTTTTCAAAGGCATCCAAGGCTTTTAATAATTTTGTGCTTGTTAGAATATTATGTGAGTGTAAGATTCCTGGTTCTTTTCCCTCTCCAGCGCATGGAGCGCTAAAAATGTATTCTTTTTGTTTATCAGCTGTATTAGATGTATCTTTTGAA
>BQXS01012484.1:0-20292 GCA_024181965.1 Aduncisulcus paluster
GATAGAATTATATTTTACTTCAGAGTTTGTTGCAAAATAAAATTGGATGAATTTCTCGTTACCTACATGAGATATTTTTCTTAAATGTCTCGACAATTACAAATTACCCCAACACATATTTTTCCTTGTGTCAAGATATCTCCATATATTGGAGTTGATGGTCAGATGGATAGAGAAATAGATTCTGGATGTGTTCTCAGTGATAGTCAGAGAAAATTAGTTCAATTGAAAGGTTTTGATCGTTCTTATAAAGTTAGTTCCATTCAAACACCTGATATATCAAACAAAGACTTTTATCAACAAATTAATGCCACTAGCCTAATTGAAAGATTTTTTAAAGGTTATAGTGTAATATTTTCTGTTTTTGGGCCTCATTATACTGGAAAGTCTCATTTATTAGGTTTTACTCATCCCAAATATGGGAAATATTATAGAAAAAAACGAATTCGTGTTGGTATCGAATGTGGATTTGTTGTTCGACTTATTGATGGGATAATTGCAAAATTGGAACAAAAAGAGGATGCTATTCTTTCTAAGATAAGATCTACGCCATCGAGTTCAGTTTCTTCTCATCCCAAGACTTTCTCCGGGGCTGGACGGTTATCAACCAGTTTATTTGAAGTATTTGATGATTGTGTGTTCTGCCATGATTCTGTTGAACCCAAAAAATATCTTCTCGCCGATATTAACGACAGTGGCTTTCTTTTGAGACATCACTTTATCCCTGTCGAAACTCTTGACGCTGCAATCATCAGATACATTCCATTTTTCGAACAAAGAAGGAAACAAAGCACCATCATTCATTCCCAAACAAGACAATCTCACCTTGTATTTATCATCCGTCTCATCAGGAACGATCAATTCCCTGTATTTATGTATTTAACTGAATTTTGCGATTATACCGACAAAAACAAGGGTGTTAAGACCTTTGTACGAAGCATGTACACTGAGAAGGCCAAGCTTGCGAATACCCTATGGCAGAGTCCTCTAACATCCCTCCTTGCTCGAGGTATCCTTCCTGCTTCTTCTCTAATCCCACACACTCCCCTAGATGCTGTTGCAATAGGCGAGGCTTCTTCTCGTATTTTCAGTCCCTCTACTTCGACTTCCACGTCTGTTTTATCTGCTCACACCAAAGACACAGTATTCATTGTGCTTGTTGCGTGTCTTGGGATTGGACCAGAGCACAAACAATTAAACAAAAAGGTTATGGTTCTTTTGAATGCTTTAAATGAGAAAAAGCTCTCGATCGATGAGAAAATCCTTCAAGCCTTACCTTCAATGGGTCGAGGCACGCCTGGATCTGCCCACACGCCCTCTCTCAAGACTCCGACTGCACGTACACCGACTATCAGAACGCCCTTGCATTCAGTTCACACAGCTCAACGTCCAGCTTCTTCCGTGAAGAAAGATCCTTCAACTCCTATTCTCAATGCTAGTTCAACCCTCTCCACACTCGATTCTGGGAGAGTAGATTCGCCTTCCAAGAGAAAAAGAAATAAGCGAACAACTCCAAGATCAAAGAAAACTTTGTCACATAAGCCTGAAGAAGAAGAGATTCCTCACAACGCTTCCTCCAGAAGTGAAGTGGGTGGGGAAATATTCGATTCTGATCTCCCAATGCATCCATTGTCTCCAGATCATCCATCCTCAAAGTTACTCAAATCTATTTTGGGATCTTCTCAAAATGATCATTCACCTTCTCGCAGCAAGTCTGCCATGCTCTCCTCCGTGTCTTCTTCTCTCATGAAAGGGATCAGTGGATCCCCTATAAAGAAAGGAAAGAAGGGTAAGAAAAGTCCCTCCTCTTCGACTGGTGAGGGAAAGTGGGGAAAGCTTAGATCCAGTCTGAGGAACAAGAAGAAAGGCTCTCCATCTCTTGTAACGAAGAAAGATCTCAGTGCAGGTGGAGACAATGGGACTAATGGTACCCATTCTGACCAGCAAACTCTCTTGTTGGTACAGTTAATGCAAGAGGTGAAATCTTTGAAACATCAAGTAGATCGTTCAAAAGAAGAAGAGAAAGAAGAGAAAGAGAAAGAGAAAGAGGAGAGTGCTCAAGTTGAGACTGTTTCTATTCAGGATAAACAACCTCAGCAAACACTAGATGAAGATCAAATGAAGGAGATTGAAGATCAAATGAAGGAGATTGAAGATCTTAAAGCACAAATAATTCAACTCACTGAACGTGTTTCCTCCCTTGAAACTGAGAATTCTCTTCTTCGAGAAGATTGTTCAACCATTGATGACCTTCGTCTAAAATGTTCCAAGGCCGAAGACCATGTCTCTTCTCTAACCATTGAACTTAGCTCCCGTGATCGTGAGTTGAGTTTGCTTAAATCTGAGCTTTCTACGTCCCAACACTCGCTCCAAACTTCCGACTCAACAATTCATACCCTTGAATCGACTCTACATTCATTAGAAACCAATATATCCGCCCTAACGTTGGCTAGAAATGCAATGGAATCAGAACGGGACTCTTCAAATCTCCGTGTTAAGGAAATTGAAGCAAGTTTATCTCAATATTCAACGGAATTAAATGCATCCAAGGATCTAGTAATACAACTTGAACGTGACATGAAGAGGTCCCAGTCAATAGTTGAACAGCAAAAAGAAGAATTGAAGACATTTGAATCCAGGATTGCCGAATTGAGAAAGAAGAATGATGAAATATTGAGGCAGGCGATTGAATCGGGGCGGACAGATGAAAGACAGCGAGAGTTATTGAAAACACAGATTGAAGAAGAGTTTAGAGCTCAACGTGAAAAGGAAGAGGAGGAACGTAAAGCTCGTAAGTCCCAAGAAGAGGTGGAACGTGGACTGAGGATGGAAGTTGAAGATGCCGAGCGTCAGGCCAGGCGTGCGAAGGAGGACCAGGATCGCAAAGAGAGGTTAGAAATCGAAGAGAATGAGCGTTTGTTGCGTGCTAAAAAGGAGACTGAGGAGCGTGAAAATCGCATGAGGGTCGAATTAGAAGAACGCCAAGCTCGGCATAAGAAAGAGGAGGAAGAGAGGGCTGCTTCTCTAGCTTTGGAAAAAGAGGAGAGCGATGATTTTTGTTCTGTTTCTGAAGATGGTGACTCTCTTGTACAGAAGAACAATGCTCTTTCTGTTGAGCTTGAGCAGCTTCGTGTTTCTCTTGGTCGGGATTCACGATCCTTGGAACGTTCGAAGGAACAGTTTGAAGTGTCTAAGAAGAACTTTGAGAAAGCTAAACAAGCCTTTGAAAAAGAAGTAACCTCCTCAACTGAACTTTTGGACCGAGAGAAAGAGAAATTATCGTTGGAAAAGGAAAATCTAAGCAAGGATTTGGAACAGTTCTCTTACTCTAAACGAACATTTGAGGATGAGAAGAGATCCTTCAATTCATCTCAACTGGCCGATTCACGAAGAATGAAAGAAAAGGAAAGTGAAATGGAAGACAGAGAAAGGTTGATTTCTTCAAAAGAACAAAGTATTGTCGATAAAGAGAAGGAAATTGTTGAACAAATGGAAGAACTCGCAGATAAAACTCGTGAACTCCAAGACAGGGAAAAGGCTCTTGCCGAAAGGTCCCATGAACTTGATGAAAAGGAGAAGGAGCTTATTGACAGAGAAGAAACCAAAGAATTGGAATATAAGCGCCTTGAAGAAGAGTATCAGGCCGCACAGATGAAAGAGAAGACTGCCAACAAGGATTTCATATCAGATCTTCAATCTCAATTGGGAGATCTTAAGAATGCTCAAAGAAACATGTTAACCAACCTAGGATTTGTCCTTGACATGCCTGTAGATACCATCGCTGCTGTCCCAAGCTCCGTGAGGGCAGAGCTCGATCGGAGAGTGCAGAGTGCAATCGAGGAGGAACAGATGCGTAAAAGCAGAGTGTTTGAAGCTAGTAGTGCTGCCTGTTCTGTTGATGCGCGCTCAGAGGAACCTCACAGTTCTGACTCGACATTTGCTCCCGAGGGTCAGGATCAACAACATATTATTTCGGCACTTCGACATGAGAGAGACATGTTATTTGAGCGATTCTCCATGTTAGTGCAGAGTCTAAAGTCTAAACATTCCCATGAAAAATTAGGCGGCCCGATCCTTCCTTCTTCCCCTCAATATCGCATGTCTTTCGATTCTCCTGTTTCTTCTGGCCACTCCCCTGTGCATTCCAGTCGTAGGTCTTCAATCATCTCAACAGTATCACCCGGATCTTCTCGTCTTTCGAATGCTTCTTCTGCCTCCACTGTGTTTTACACTGATACTTTCTATGGAAAGAAGAAACAAATTGATGTCACGGATCTCCTTGCAAAATATCTCTCTCAGAAAGAGAGTATTGAGGTTATGGAGAAGGAGATTGAAGAGTTGACCAGTGCATTGTCAAAGATGAGACAAATGTATGGAAGTTTGATGGAAATGCAGGTTTGTGGTATCAAAAAGAAAAAGAAATTTGGAAGGGCATTCCATTGGATATGAGATAGAAAAAGAGAGAGTTGTTGCGTTCATTATTATATTATATTTTACATTCTCATTCGACGTGAAATTTTATTTCACAAGGATTTTCAATCTTCTTTGTTTAATAATATATCGAACAATTTCTTGGGAAATTCAACCCTAGAATAGATTGATGGTTCTGTTGTAATTATAGTTATGATTCGAAGAAAAACTGAAATTATTATATTCATTATTATTGTGAACATGGATTTTCATAACCATGATTTTTTTTTTTTTTTTTTATGTCATGATGTATATTTCTTTCTTCAGCAGTTAGCTTCTTGCTCTTCCATCTTGCCACACATGTCCATACCAAAGGAAATGAATGAATGGGAAGTTATTTTTGAGACAAAGTTTGAAAACTTCTTGGTTTGGTGGAAGAACAGATGCCGTGGGATCGAATTTGATTGGTAGAGAAAGTAATAGGAACATCGGGAATATCATTTTGTTGTTGATTTTTTTCACTAATAAAACTCAGTATGTTATTATCTGTTGAACATTTCCAAAAACTCAAAAAATAATTTACTATACTGTACTATCATAGTACTATGGCATAGTACGTATGCTGTCAATTGGTTCATTATCTTAAATATGTCTGAATCCAAGTAGCGTGGATCTTTAGCTCAATTGGTAGAGCAACGGTTTGCAGTGCCGCAGGTTACTGGTTCGAGTCCGGTAGGGTCCTATTTTTTCGGTCAAACCACAACCCTTACTTTGATTCAACCAACTTCCGAAGAGTCTCCTATATGAGAGGTTTGTGAAGAACAATTTATTGAATAAAAGTGCCACGGAGCCTTTTGCATGGAGAGTTTCTATCGAAGATAAGATTCTAGTCCTTCGGCGTGATTTTCCCAGGATGAAAATTCATAATCTCAAATTCCTATAAATCTCAATCATAAAAACCAAGTATATCACTGAAAAATTACAAATATCATACAAAAACATGTCAAATTGCCTAAACGTCTCTCTCAGAAAAATGCCAAAATAAAGTATTATTATTATTCAAACAAAGCCTCAACGCCCCCACCAGATTCTTCAATATAATCGAATATTGATTTCTTCAATGATGAAGCTTCTCCCAAATCCATAGAGACATATAAGTGATGTGGAGGGGTGTACATGAGGAGAGAAGAGTAGGTTATTGGCTGTTGAGTTGGAGTTCGAGGGGTTGGATATTTGTGGATAATAGCTTTGAAAGTCTTGCCGGTGATAAAATCACAATAACATGAAAATCGATTCCTTTTCCCATTTCGATAACACATAATGAATTGCATTCCCGAATATATATGATATCTAAATGTCCATTTATGCGCTGATTGAGAAGATTTTTCAAGCATTTCCATCCTTGGGATCAATGAAAGCAAAGGAAATTGATTGAAGATTTTAATTTGAAAAGAATATGAAATCCATTTTGAAATGTTTATACAATATTGGTTCATACATAAATCATTTGAATAGTAATCTTTCGTGAACATAATTTTTAGAGATGGGTCATATTTTGGTGATATATGGGAAATTATGGAAAGATCAGATGAAATATTGGAAATCAAACTAATTAAACTATTTCCAGGATTCGAAGAATACGATTTAGTCTTTAGTTTCAAGCAAAAATCAAACAAATCGTCAATCATATCTCTAATATTGCGAAATATTTCAGCACAACATGAGTGATTTATACATAACTTGGAAAAATATGATAAAACTGAAAACATTTCAAATTTTATATCTAATTTGTCATGTTGTTTCTTATTAATTTTATCAATTCCTCGAATTTCACTCCTTTTATCTTTAATTTTCCTCAAAATTAAATGAAAATAGCAGAAAGATTTTCGAGCGAACTTTGGTGATTTTGAAACATTTTTTAGAATGTTAACCATAAGCAAAAAAGTTGATTTATCTTGCAATAATTGTTCGATAAAAGGTTCGATACATTCGAATATTTCGCTCTGAATTGATTCGGAATCAAAAATAATAGTAATTACTTCAAATAAAAAGAGTAAATAGAGCACAGCATTTTTAATTCCTGGGGATTTTCCTGGAAGAGTTCCAATTTCAAGAATTGGTTTATAAATTACAAAAGATGGAGTAAAATCAAAGTATACAAATTCTATTGGATCAGTTTGACACTGATTCTTATTGATATATACAAAACCTAAACATATCCAAGTATATAACTCATATGCGTGTTCGTCTTTCAGTGTTTTAACGATATTAATCAAATCATGGAGGAAATTACTAAAGATATCTTTTAAAATTGAGGATATATATATATTATCCCATACATCTGGAGCAAATAAGTCATAAATGGAAATGGAATCCTTATTAGAATAGCCAAAAAACATGGCGAAACACTCAATACATAGTATATATTTCTCTTTGTCTTTTTGAGAAAAAGATTCAAGAGAATCATGGGGAAATGAATGCAAAATTGAAGAGAGAAAATTTCTAAATTCATTATACTTTACAATTACCATGGCCTCTGATGCGTAAGGGTACTTGTGTCGAGATAAAAATTCCTTTAACCCCTTCAAAAAATAGTTTGATGATGACATTTGTGGATATAGCTTTCCGGTATATTGTTCGCACTCTACTTCAATGACAGAGAAAATATGGAACAATGATTTAGAAATTGAATTGAGTTTATATGTTCCCTCGATAGTTCCTCCAAGAACGGATTCAACTTGGAGTAGAGGTTTAAGTAATGATTTTATCATTTCAGTGAGGGCTAATTCATCTAAAATTACTTCAGTATCCTGATATACATCGTTATGAGCTACAAAGAATGACAATAGTTCAAAACAAACCGTGAATACTTGACGAGAATTTTCATTTACAGGAAATTTCTCAAAAAGAACTTTTATACGGGGTAAAGTATCATAAAAATGTTTCGTTACAATACTCTGAAGAGGAACATCATGATCACTGGGTAGGTGGGCATTTTCAGCAGCAAACAAGGCTTCTATTTCATCTTTTTTGATTATTTCAATCAATTCTGTTAGTTCTTCTACTACATCTTTTTTTGACCAAGACATTGTCGATATGTATTATATAGAGAGAAAAATAACGAAAATTATTGAACAAAAATCGATTCATCGAATGTAACTCACTGGGAAATCTTGATTCGCCAAATCAAAGAGGTAATTTATTTCAAACAATAGTTAGTTTGTTATTTTACTTTTTTAAAATATCTATTATTGTTCAAATCCGTGCGCTAAGAAGTAAGCCGTGTTTTGGGGCAAATATAACTTTTTACAGGTACTAAAGTGCATCATAATGAAAAAATTAGTGTGAGTTTAATGTTCTTGATTTATTAGAATACTAATTTGAATTCAGATAAACATGATATTTAAATCAAATCTCTATTTTTTCTTCTTTGCCACATAGACCGTTCGATGTTTAGAGTTCTGCTGACCATTGGAATAGGATTCATTCTTTTCGCAATATTCGGAAGATATCTTGTTCTTCCGGGATTTTTTCAATCACTCGAAAATGGCTTGGCTGGAATTCCAACTGATGTAAGTGCGTGGAAAATAATCAGATATTTGATTTGGGCATTTTCATTCAAATTTGGAATTTATTTTGTCACGCTTGCAGCACTTGTAAAAACGAAGATGAGTAGGCCTCGTTTCATTTTATTTACCACGATGGGTTTGGTTTATCTTTCAGTGGCATATGCTCCAATATCGATAAAAATGCCCCTTTTATTCGGAATTGGGGGTGGAATCATGTCAATTTCCATTGTTATTATCTTAATAAGGTTGGGGAAAGTTCGGGATATTAAACCTAATAGCACTGTCTATTCACCATCAAAAATTGATCTTAGGATCGTTGGATATTTCTTCTTTGCCATGGCAACCTACAACCTTTGCCCATTGCTTGGCGTTAAAACATTTGCACTCGAGCCTGAACAAATGATCAAATATGGAACCCAAAAGGAAGCCATATCATTTGGTTCACATATTTTAATTGAATTGGTACTTGGATGGATATTTATTCTTTTTAGTTACCTTGATCTATCTAAAGCAAGAAAATTCAAAAAAATTGATGTATCAAGTGGATAATACAGCTGTAATATAATACTATACTAAACTGAATAAATAGATATTATTTTATGAGATAATATGAACAGCTTATTCGTAACGCAAGATCTCATGGTATCTCGAAAGAGATAGAGTAAGAAACTCTTGTACACTCACTAGAAGCTAAACCCATATGGTAGCAGGTCTTTAACTGACATAACTGCAACATCACCCCTTGTATTCGCCAATATAATGGTGGTAGATTCATCGGCAAATTCAGATATAACCTGTCGACATGCTCCACATGGACTCACTGGTCCCTTCGTATCAGCAATCACAGCAATAGTTTTGATCTTTTTCATGCCATGGGAAACGGCTGAGAAAATGGCAGTTCTCTCAGCACAGTTCGAAAGACCATATGAAGCATTTTCGACATTACATCCTTCAAATATGTCTCCAGTTTCAGTTTCTACACAAGCTCCAACAGAAAAATGACTGTATGGACAGTAAGCTTTCTTGCTTGCGGCCAGGGCTTTATCCAAGAGAGATTTTTCGTGAGAAGAAATAATTGGACATGGATCGAATGGTGATTTTTCGATTAAACTTTTTTTAATGGGTAAATTTATAATTTTCATAACACAATCACAAGGATCAGATTGTTAATTTAGCAAATATGACGCGACCAAATTGGAAAAAAAATACTCAAGATTAGTATTATGGAATAACAACAATTAATACTCGGGATAAACAAATGTACTCTCGAATTATTTTAAGTTTTCAAACTTTATACATCAAAATAATTGATATATAAAGATCATGATAAAAAAAAATGACTTCATTTGGATAGAATTCGAAAACAAAAATATAAAATTGATATTTCAATTAAAATGCAAAATTAATCATTTTTTAGATGGGTAAATTTATAATTTTCATAACACAATCACAAGGATCAGATTGTTAATTTAGCAAATATGACGCGACCAAATTGGAAAAAAAATACTCAAGATTAGTATTATGGAATAACAACAATTAATACTCGGGATAAACAAATGTACTCTCGAATTATTTTAAGTTTTCAAACTTTATACATCAAAATAATTGATATATAAAGATCATGATAAAAAAAAATGACTTCATTTGGATAGAATTCGAAAACAAAAATATAAAATTGATATTTCATTAAACTTTTTTTAATGGGTAAATTTATAATTTTCATAACACAATCACAAGGATCAGATTGTTAATTTAGCAAATATGACGCGACCAAATTGGAAAAAAAATACTCAAGATTAGTATTATGGAATAACAACAATTAATACTCGGGATAAACAAATGTACTCTCGAATTATTTTAAGTTTTCAAACTTTATACATCAAAATAATTGATATATTTTCTACACAAGCTCCAACAGAAAAATGACTGTATGGACAGTAAGCTTTCTTGCTTGCGGCCAGGGCTTTATCCAAGAGAGATTTTTCGTGAGAAGAAATAATTGGACATGGATCGAATGGTGATTTTTCGATTAAACTTTTTTTAATGGGTAAATTTATAATTTTCATAACACAATCACAAGGATCAGATTGTTAATTTAGCAAATATGACGCGACCAAATTGGAAAAAAAATACTCAAGATTAGTATTATGGAATAACAACAATTAATACTCGGGATAAACAAATGTACTCTCGAATTATTTTAAGTTTTCAAACTTTATACATCAAAATAATTGATATATAAAGATCATGATAAAAAAAAATGACTTCATTTGGATAGAATTCGAAAACAAAAATATAAAATTGATATTTCAATTAAAATGCAAAATTAATCATTTTTTAGATTGTTTTGTGAAAAAGAATAATAACTAAACGGGGGAAATGATGAGTTTGATTTTTTCATTTTGGTTGACAAGATGATTGGATGTTATTTTATTGTAAATTATTCTTTGGTAGCATACAAATAATACTTTTTCCTTTTATCATTGTGAATAGCCACAAATTACCGATTTAGAAGTTCGCTCAAGTAGATCGCCACATCAAAGCTGGACGCATTGTGAATAATCAATTTTATTATTATCACCGACCAAAAATAAAATGGTGAACTGTAGAAACTACAGAAATTAGACTAAATTACAGAAAAAATGATGAAGCGGGAGATTTTGTTTTTTTCGTTTTTTTTTTTTTTATATAAACTACAAGAGATATTTCAGAGATTTATCTACTTCCCCCAAAGCTAACTCCATGGACTTTAACATGTCTGATGGCAACAATGTTTCCTCCACGAACATTAGCAGGGAATTTTAACCGAATAGCAACACAGGTCGTTTCTCCAGGGAGGGTAAAATCAAGCTGTTCTTTCCTCTCACATTTGAATTCTTTCAAAACCTTCCATTTGCTCTTCTCTGTCTCCATAACAGACACTTCCATGAGGCTAGGACCACATTCACCCGGACAGACAGTGACCCCACTGACGAATGTTGTCTTGTTGTTACAAACATTGAGATCAACAACGGGACTGAGGGCAGAATAGACAGTGACATCGTCAGCGAGAACATTCTCAACACGGTTGTCCTTCTCGTGGAGGAGATCCCAGGAGGAGTACTCATAGGGATGCTGGATAGTGATGGGCTGAGGAGTAGCACGTTGAACCTGACGCTCAAGCTTTGCGAGATTCCTCTTCACATCCTTGATGAGGGGAGACAATTCACAATACTTTGAACCGAGTTCCTTCTTTGTCTGCTCCTCTTCCTCGATTCTTGCCTTCTCGTCTTCCTCATATTTGGCAAGCTTTTCCTTGACGGCCTTGAGTTCATCTTCAAGGTGGTCAATACGGGCGGAAGAATCGCGGAGTCTTGGAAGGCAAGCAATGTCACCAGTGACCTCTGGAGGTGGCTGGGAGAGCTCATAGTCCTCAAAGGAACGGAGATGGGCGAGACTGGTGGGCAAACCAACAACAACCTCAGTTCCAGCCTTGTCATGGGCATCAAGCAAGGAGGAAGGATATCCCTCTTTCGAGAAGAGCTTCTGGAAGTCCCCAACTGTCGAGTTATAGGAGTGAATAAGGCTCTTGATGGTCTCAAGCTTTCCCTCAAGATCTCTGCGGCACATTTTGACCTTATCGTACCAGCACATACAAATAAAACGACGAGCGGCACTCTGGCACAAGATAGTGTCTTGACGGAACTTGTGGAACATCCGACGCATCTGTTTGCAGAGGACATTGGCTTGGCAACGCATAATGGCCTTCCTGGCAATCAAATACTTTGTACGTTCTCCGTGCATACGCCAAGCACTCTGAAGTTTGACGGCAGCAGCGTTCTTGTGATCAGCAAGGGCAATCTTATATCTCTTACGTTGGAGACAACCACGGATATGCTTCTGGATGGTGATAGCAGAGTTTCTGAGCTTACGGTACTCCTTTCTGACAACATGACCTCTCCACACACGTTGGACGTCAACAGCAAAATCATACTGGGCGTAAGTGAGAACTTCTTGAGCATTCCATCTCTCCTCGGCCTTGACACGGATCAGATTTTCAACAATAGCCTTAATACGAGGGAATTCATGAAGAGGGTCAAGATCAACATGACCTGTGAGGGCATCGTCTCTAAAAGTGACTTCGTTAGTAATGTTAAATGGAAGTTTTCCAGTGACAAGTTGATAAATAGTTACACCAAGGGCCCAAAGATCGGCGGCAGTTGTGTATTTCTTCAAGGCAAGAAGTTCGGGAGCCCAGTACACAAGAGTACGAGGAATAGCATCTCCGATCAATATTTTGGAGAAAAGTTGATGAGTTTGGCGAGCAGAATCAAGCTCTGTCTTACCAAATTCACCGATCATAGCTGATCCATCTTCAGCCATATAAATTGAACTAGGCTTAAGCCTACCATGAATAATATTACAATTGTGGACAGCACAAAGACCTTTGGCAATGTCACAGATAAGGCGGAGGCAACGACGATAGATGGGCCTCTCAGGAGCCTTCACAATAGTTTGAAGAGCATCACCCTTGATTCCTTCCTCCATAAGAAGAACGAGGGTCTTGTAGGTGTATGATGAAGTTGGCCTTTCACTCCAATAGGAGAAAAGGGACACAATATTGGGATGGCCTTGGAAACGGGCAAGGGAATCAGCTTCATAAACTTTGAGGTCATATGTACGTCTATCAACACAATCCAAACGTTTTAATACTAAAGGAATATGTTTCAAATGTTCAGCTTTGGGGCGACAGCGAAAAACTTCTCCTTGAATAATAGACAGATCACCTCGTTTAACGGCAAGGGCTTGGCGGTGATCTATATGCAGTTGGAGAGGAGAACATAATTGGGATAATTCGAGAGCTGCAAAATATTATTAAAAATACAAGGGAAAGGCTTGATTAGATTTGAATTTGAATTCTATGTAAAATACAGATAAAACAAATATATAACATACATTTTGATATCGGAGAACCAATACTCTCACCTCCTAACTGAAGTACTTCTAATTTCATTGGTGTAAAGAGAGCCAAATCGGAAACCAGCGAAAATTGGAGCTCCAAAAATAGTGCAGCAAAATATACAGACTATATGAAATATAAATGAAAATTAGAATGAAGAAAGAAATTAGAAATTGACATTTGTGATTAATAGGGTCAACTATAGAGGATTTTATTATATGATAGTCGGCAAAATTTCTTGGGCTTTTTTTACGTGATTTAGCGAGAGGTCCAATGAATGGATGTTTAGATAAAGATTATCATTATTCGTAAAGTCATTTTTTTGATTGTAAAAGGCAAGAATTTGTCTAATTCCTTTGTTTTTTGGAACATGGATCATGTAGCGTGTAAATGTAGATATAATAAGTTATAAATGGCGTATTATGAGTTTTAAATAATCCATAATAAAGTTTGTTCCTTTATTGGACATATTTACCTTGTCAATAATAAAATAAAACGAAGAAGCTTTTTTTGCATGATTTAATACACTTAAAGTCTTATACATATATTATTTTATTATTATATGAAATATTATATATGTTTTTTGTTATCATTTCTTCTTACTTTTTGTACTTCTTTCTCTTTTTCCTCCTTTTCTGTTGATCTTGTTGAAAGAGTCTTGCCTGCAATTTCAGTAGTTTCCATGGAAAATATGAATGATACGATGAATACATGTATTCATTTAGCTGTTTACAGGTTGGAACAGTGCTTACCTGATTTTTCCCCCTCTTATGGTGAGTCTCCAATCCAACAGCTTAAGAAGAAACAATTAGCGCTCGATTTTTATAATTGTTTTCTTATTGAACATAATCAAGACCCCATAGCATGTTCTCTATTTGATTTTGGAGATTCTTCATTTTCTGATATTTCTAATTTTGATTCTCTCTCGCCAATCATGAATATTCCAGCTGAATCTGTATATTGTTCCAATTTCAATGCCATAGAAAAATCGCCTATTGATCAAACTCGTTGTTTTAACATGATTTTGAACTCTCGTGATAGTGATGTGTATAAACGATATTTGAATGATGTAGAGGAAATATGGGATAAAATAATGATAGAAAAGGCTAATGAGAAATTTCAAGCATTAATTTATGAGTTATCTCGCCAATCTGTTTCTCTTAATTCATCCATGACCGATCTTTCTGATGAAGTCCGCACCCAATCAGATCTAATCAAATTATCAACTGCCGATTTAAAGTCTGAGTTTGGTGATCTTGTTGCTTTATTTAACGATGGATCGACCGCATTTATGCTTGCGATGTCATCGTTCTTCTCTGAATTTCAGACCTCAGCCACCCAAATACAAGCGAATGTGGAACAAACCTTGAAAGTAACCGAAGAAGCACTTGCAAAGCAGGATGATGCGATGCGATTGTCACAGGAACAATCGGATCAACTTGATAGTCTTTCGAAGCACTCCACCTCCATGCTTGGTTCCATCTCTGAAGATCTTGGCGACATTCACTCATTCACCGCTGATACAGTGAGCAATGTGAATGAAATGTATCTTAAGATTATTGAAAACCGTGATCTCTCGAAAAGAGAATCCGAGGCAATCGAGACTTTGCTTACCGAGATGCACAACGAAGTGAGTTCAGTTCCTCAACTTCTTGCTGATATACATGCCAATAGCACTTCCAGCAATGTATTTTTTGAATATGTTAAAGTTTTTGGATTGTACCTTGGACTTGTTTTCTCTCTTCGAATCTTATTTTTCTCATTCGCCATCCCTTTTGTTGCCATTCCATCGACAATATCGTTTATAATATGTTTTTGTGTTGAAATTTATCTTATAAAACTTCGATTTCGACCCTCTTCTCCTCCTCCTCTTGTTTTTATCATGGATTATTTCGACAATGAATTCCTTCATGGTATCATTGATAGAGTATTTAACTATATCACCGTTAACTATGTTCTTGTGTCATCCTTGATTCGATGTTCATACATAATATTCTGCATATTTTGTAGCCTTTCTAGGCACCGTTACATTGTCGCGCAGAATGGTGCTGTTAATGAGATTAATAATGAGAGATGGCAACGTCTAGAAGAGTCCATTATGCTGTTAAGTGAAAGTATAAGTTTAACAAGTGGAGTCGCGAGCAGTTTCCGTGAAGACAAAGTTGAGTCTCATTCTTCCTCTCTTCCGCTCGAAAAGGAGGGAAAACATGATAACACAAGTGGTATTGTTGGCAATAGTTTGGGTATTATTCAAAAAGATGGTGATAGCAAACCTGAGACTTTTGCAATAGATCTTCCTAAATCCCCTGAAGTGGAAGTGTTCATTCCGCGAGATGATGATACCTTAGCTTCAACAGTTCAAGATAAGATGGTTTCAGATCCGTATGACATAATTAGAGAGAAAAAGACCCTTGAAACAATGGAGATACATGGTGATTTGATAGATGATCTCAAACAGGAGGAAGAGGTGAATAGGTCAGTGGTTCACATCAAGGGATCTGGAGCAAGAAAGGGCATTGGAGGACAGCATAGTCGAAATCGTTCAAGGAGGGCAGGATTTTTGGCAAAAAAAATTAAGTCTGGACTGAGTACAAAATCCTCAATGGAAAACCCTTGTGTGCTGAAAGAGAAAGAAAGTGAGGGGGTTGATGAAATTATTGGGAAAAGGAGAAAGAAAGGTGTGTTTTCATCTGATCTTCCAAAAAAACAACACAGTACTGTCAAAATAGAAAACAAAGAGGAGGAGAAACAAAAGTGACATTGTTGAATTATATCAATATTATACGAGCTTATTCATTATATCGATATAAAATTTATTATAACATTTATCTAACGAACAAATTATATGTACAAATTATTAATTATTTCCTTAAACACTTCTATTATAGTTCAATGTTGAGGAACTCGTTTTTTCAAATTTTTGAGAATCGTAATATGATCAATATTCTTACATATACAAACAACTAACACTTTTTATAATACTTGGTTGAGAATAAAATAATGGTAAAATATTGCATAATGCTATATTCACTGTGGAAAAGACGATTTTTTGAAATTTTTTCTAGATTTTGCATCGTAAAAATATTGACATTTATAATTGGGCGTGATGGCCGAGTGGTCTAAGGCGGTTGTCTTGAAAACAATTGTGCATTGCACGCGTGGGTTCGAACCCCACTCGCGCCGTTTATACATTTTCGAAAGTGGTGAAGGACACAAATTGTTTTTTTGGATCTTTTGTCATAAAGATTTCTCTTATAATGCAAATGATGATGGTGAAGGGGCCCATAAAATCGAACAAACTTTGTTCCTTAAAGGATTGAATAAGATATGATTTATTTAGATCTATAATATATCACTCGTCTTTCATTTTTTTGAATACGTAATATAGAATTGAAATAATATAATTATTGGTCCTGATCAAAAAGGAATTTCGATGGTAAGGATGAATATTCCTCTAAAAGCGTATCTAAAACAGAATGATGTATTTTCAATGCTGGTAAATCAAGTATTTCATATCCAGCATCACTCATGGCACCTGATTCTTGGGATGATAATGCCTTTTTGCCACTTTCTAATGAAGATCGACGCTTTTGTTGAATATTATGAAATTCTATTGATCCTTTGGATTCCTTTTCTTCCTTTTTTCTTTCTTTCTCAATTTCAGCTTCTAATTCTTTTTGTTCTTGGATCCGGCGAAATTTTTTAATTTCTCTTTGTCGTTGTCTCTCTTGCCGTCTTTTTACCATTTCAGCTTGATAAATCTTTTCTTGCTCTTTATGGTATTCTTCTTCCAATTTAACACGTTTTAATATCTCTTTTGCCGATTCTTTGGCGTCTAATTGCTGTAATGCTACCCTTTGGGAGTCAAACCATATAAACTCAGGATTCTCAATAGCTGAGAGGTATATAAAAAATTCACTTTCTGGATATGATAAATGTGCCATATATATCTCTGATTATGACCTACTTATAATCCTCTTCCTCTCAAATTCAATATTTTATGAATTGGATTGGTTAGGGGTGCATCCTCTTTTTTTTATTGGCTTTTTTATTCTAAATATTGGGTATTTTTCCCTGTTATAATTTTTTATAACATAAATAATCCTGTATTATTGTATATTGATATAGTAAAGAGAGTTTTGCACTTTTCTTGAGAAAAGAGAAATATTCCTCAAACTTAAACACTCCATATTTTATTTAAATTGGTTAATAATTTTAATATCATCAATTGCATTTATTTATCATTGAATATTAGATGGTTAAGATCGGGAAGGTAAAATTCAAAACAGATGCTGATCGCTTTTGCACAGTTTCAAATTTTGAGAAAAGAGGATGGAGTAGAGGTCATGGTGCTGGTATGTTATTTACTTTTTCAGTTTTGATTGTTATGGTTTCGAAAATCTCTTTTCGGGCATCTTTTTTTTCTTATTAATATTTTTATTGCTCTTTTTATGATATATTATTGACAAAATATTATAATTTGTCGATTTTTTTACCTAGATTGGAATTTTTACTGGGCAACTGTTGGGACTGTTAAATGGATATTTTCTCCAGAAGCTGGCAAAAGGTTGTCGGATCATCAAATAATTAATCATTTTCCCAATCACTATGAACTTACGAGGAAAGATCTTATGGTTAAGAATATCAAACGTTATCGACGTGAGCTTGAACGCGATCAAGGGCCCCTTGTGTATGCTAATGGGGACTCTGTTCTTGATTTTATTCCGCAGACATATTTATTACCGGCAGAATATACATCATTTTTAGATGAATTTAAGAGAGTTACTGCGGGGGAACGAGATGAAAGGAAGAAAGTCCCATGGATTTTGAAGCCAAGTGGGAGAGCTCAAGGAAAAGGAATTGTAATCATTCATAAACTTCATCAAGTGAAGAAATATTGTACTCCAAAGAGTTATTCGAGTTCAATTGGTCGCGATAGCCATGTTGTGTCCAGATACATTCACAGACCTCTTCTTGTGGGTGGAAGGAAATTTGATCTTCGGTTATATGTGTTGGTAACATCGTTTCGTCCATTGCGTGCCTATATACATCGCCAAGGCTTTTGTAGGTTTTGTATGTCTAAATATAGCAGCGATTCTCTCTCAATGTCTGATCCTTTCGTTCATTTGACGAATGTTGCCATCCAAAAGCATGGAGAAGAGTATGATGAAAGGAATGGTGGAAAATGGTCGCTGGAATCTTTCTTGTTCTATATCGAATCCACTCGAGGTCGAGAATCTTGTAGGAAAATGCAAGATAGAGTTGAAAATATTATATTTCATACATTACAAAGTGTAAAACATGTTATTTTAAGTGATAAACATTGTTTTGAGTGTTACGGTTATGATTTGTTGATAGATGAAGATTTGAGGCCATGGCTCATTGAAATTAATGCTTCTCCTTCATTATCTGCATCAACAGTGGCAGATAGGCTGTTAAAATATACCTTATTAGATGATATTTTGAATATTGTAATTCCACCATTGTATCCACATTCTCACACTGAAAGAGGGGGATGGAGGGGTGGAGTATATCAAGACTGTTCAAAGGAAGATTTGGGTGGATTTGAAGTGCTCGTTGATGAAAGGAAAGAGAGATAAATTTCAGGCAGTCAGATTTATCTCTAATTAAATGGGAAATAAATTGCATTTTATGAATTTACTTTTACTATAACTTAATATTTAAGCTTTATTGATAGCATTTTAATGGAATAGAAATCTGCAATACATCGATTCTCCTTTTCGGGACAATGGAAAAAAATCCAAGGGAAAAGGCTGGGTTTTTATCCAAATTATTCTTTTTATATATCAGTCCAATCATTGGACTTTCCAAAAGAAGACCCATTGAGTTTTCAGATGTTCATCCTACTGATTCCCTCCTTAATCACGACAAAATGTCCAAAAAATTTGCATCAGTCTGGAGTCGTGAATGTAAAAAAACTAATAAGAAGCCATCCCTTGTTAAAGCCATTCTTTTTACCGTGTGGAATTCTCCATGTTTCATTCTCTCCTTTATTGGAAAATTAATTCAATCTGTTCTCCAATTTTTCCCTTCAATGGTTCTTAAACGTTTTACAAACCTATTAAATGAGATATTTGATGGTCATCAAGCTCTTGAGACTTCTGAATCCCTTTCTTTCCTTGATCTTTTTAGAATTATAGTTTCCACACCTTCTCTTCGCGTTTTATACCTCCAAGCGTTGTTTCTCGCTCTTTCTATATTTATTGTTCCGCTTATACGACTTTTGGCCATACAGCAATACTATTTCTTTTCTTCCACTATGAGTCGTGCTCTTAATACGATGCTAAGGACTCAAATGTACCAAAAAGTTATGAATCTGGATGAAGTTTCACGTCAGAAATGCAATAATGGTAGTATTCTCAATCTGGTTCTCGGTGATGTTAGGTCTGTCAGCAGCTTTGTAAACAATATCCATCAACAATGGAGTCAGATATTCCAGCTTATCTTGGGTATTTCGTTGATAGCGAGTAATGTTGGATCCATATCGTTCTTTGGGGTGGCCATATTGGCCGTGTTAATCCCTTTTCAAAAATACCTTGCCAAATGTGCATCAAAACGCAGAGCTAAACGTGGGTCTTTGATTAGAGCTCGTGTTAAGTTAGTTAATGAGATTATTAATGGCATTCGAATTATAAAATCGAGTGCTTATGAACCATTTTTCGTTAAGAAGGTGAAAAAAGAGCGTAAAGACATACTTAAGCGGTTATTTTCGATTAGAATCCTTAATCAATCGCAGAAATTGATTGTTGAACTCATTCCAATGTTACTCAGCTTCACTATTTTTGTCACACAATCACTAAAGATGAATAAGATTAAGGATTCATGTGAGTTGGAATTTGGAACCAATAACGATGAATTTGATGAATGTTTTTCTTCTTATGCGAATATTTTCTCAATATCTAATTTTATAAGCACCATATCTCTTTTTAATTCCCTCTGGTATCCTTTGCAAGCCATCCCTAAAATGCTTGACCAATATGGTGATGTCCAAGAAGCTGAAGGAAGAATCATGACATTTATGGCTCTTAAAGAAAAGAACAAACAGGAAAAACAACATGTTCACAATATACCGCACGGTGGAGAGAATACAAAGGTCGTCATTGGTACTACCACTGTTTCAACTCATGAATCTAAAAATAGAAGTGATCTTGAGAAAGAAGAAATTGAGATATCACAAGGAGTTGATGCCTCTTGGGATGTTGTTGATGAATCTGTATTCACAAAGCTAAAGAGGAAATCGAGGGAAGAAAGGAAGAAGGAGAAGAAAGAGAAGAGGAGGAAAGAGAGAGAGAGGAAGAAGGAAGAGAGAGCGAAGAGACGGGAAGTTTTGTGAAAAAGAATAATAACTAAACG
>BQXS01012484.1:20312-36226 GCA_024181965.1 Aduncisulcus paluster
GAAGAATCATGACATTTATGGCTCTTAAAGAAAAGAACAAACAGGAAAAACAACATGTTCACAATATACCGCACGGTGGAGAGAATACAAAGGTCGTCATTGGTACTACCACTGTTTCAACTCATGAATCTAAAAATAGAAGTGATCTTGAGAAAGAAGAAATTGAGATATCACAAGGAGTTGATGCCTCTTGGGATGTTGTTGATGAATCTGTATTCACAAAGCTAAAGAGGAAATCGAGGGAAGAAAGGAAGAAGGAGAAGAAAGAGAAGAGGAGGAAAGAGAGAGAGGAAGAAGGAAGAGAGAGCGAAGAGACGGGAAGCAAAGAAAATGGGGAGTATTTCTAGCTCTGCCAATTCTGCCAATGATAGCTCTCCTAATGGTTGTGAGTTAAAGAAGCCGGTAGAATCAGATCCCAAAGTCTTTTGTAAGAAGGAAAAGAAGAAAGTCTCTCGTCCTATTCTTCAATCTATAAATATGACATTGAGAAACAGTGAGAATGTCTGTGTTCTTGGTGCTGTGGGGAGTGGAAAGAGTAGTTTGATTAATTTGATTCTTGGAGAAATGACCATAAAACCGAGTAGAGTCTCTGAAGAAATTGCTCCATCCATATCTAAGGCTCTTGTTACTCTAAACGGATCTGTGGCTATCAGTACTCAACGGTCGTATGTTCTCAATGCCACTTTGCGGGATAATATCCTATTTGGTGCCCCATATGATCATGAACGTTATCTTCATACTCTGGTTGCGTGTTGTCTCGTGTCAGATCTTGTCCAGCTTAAGAATGGAGATATGACAGAAATAGGAGAAAAGGGAATGACTCTGAGTGGGGGTCAGAAAGCCAGGGTTTGTCTTGCAAGGGCTGTCTATAGCGGTGCTGATATCCTCCTTCTCGATGATCCCTTGAGTGCTGTCGATGCTCACGTTGCGCGTAGACTCATGAAACGTCTCATAGCCAGACGTAGAGTAGATTCTGACACCCTTGAAGAGGACTTTATCGACGGTGAAGACACTCCTGGTCTCCCTCCTTCTCTTATTCCTTCCACTTCCATTGTTGTGATGCCCACTCACCAGTACCAGTTTGTTGACATGTTCGACTCTGTTGTCATTCTTCGTGATGGTCAATGTGTGTTCCATGGGAGTGTCGGTGATGTGAGAACTCTCTGTGAATCTTCTTGTTCCTCGAGTGGTGACGCTGAAGAGGAAGAATGTTGTCAGGGGGAAGATGATCGTATCGATTATATTCAATCGTGTCTTGGAATAGGACTCGAAGAAGAGGTTTGTGTTGACCAGCCTGGTTTACGAGAGGAAGAGGAAGAGGAAGAGGAAGAGGAAGAGGAAGAGCAGTCGATGTCTTCAAAGGTTATTGAAGCGCGCCATTCTCCAATGTCTATATCAGTCATTTCAATGACAGATGATGACGAGACAACAATTGAGTCTGAGCAAGACTCTCGTGGGGATGTGATAAAGTCAGGCAAAGCATTGAGACGTGATATGAAAGCTACATCGCCTCTTCATGCGTCACAGGGTGATCTGTGTCCTCCATCGTCCTCTGCTTCCTCCTTGTCATCCAGCTCTAGTCGTCTATGTCTCCACACTGCTGACATTGCCAACTATTGGAGTGAATATGATCGTCTCAAGGATCTCCTCTTCCCTCAAAAAGGAGATCATCTCAAATCTGAGTCCATTGAAGAGTCTGAGGATTCTTTTGATGTGGAGGAAATTAGACCTTCAAAGACAAACATTACTAAGAACAAACTTATATCTGACAAGATACAAGAAAAAGAAGAAGAAGAAGAAGAAGAAGAAGAGGAAGAGGAAGAGCAGTCGATGTCTTCAAAGGTTATTGAAGCGCGCCATTCTCCAATGTCTATATCAGTCATTTCAATGACAGATGATGACGAGACAACAATTGAGTCTGAGCAAGACTCTCGTGGGGATGTGATAAAGTCAGGCAAAGCATTGAGACGTGATATGAAAGCTACATCGCCTCTTCATGCGTCACAGGGTGATCTGTGTCCTCCATCGTCCTCTGCTTCCTCCTTGTCATCCAGCTCTAGTCGTCTATGTCTCCACACTGCTGACATTGCCAACTATTGGAGTGAATATGATCGTCTCAAGGATCTCCTCTTCCCTCAAAAAGGAGATCATCTCAAATCTGAGTCCATTGAAGAGTCTGAGGATTCTTTTGATGTGGAGGAAATTAGACCTTCAAAGACAAACATTACTAAGAACAAACTTATATCTGACAAGATACAAGAAAAAGAAGAAGAAGAAGAAGAAGAAGAAGAGGAAAGAGGAGAAACTCGGATTCAATGTCATAAAGTGGATTGAAGCGCGCCATTCTCCAATGTCTATATCAGTCATTTCAATGACAGATGATGACGAGACAACAATTGAGTCTGAGCAAGACTCTCGTGGGGATGTGATAAAGTCAGGCAAAGCATTGAGACGTGATATGAAAGCTACATCGCCTCTTCATGCGTCACAGGGTGATCTGTGTCCTCCATCGTCCTCTGCTTCCTCCTTGTCATCCAGCTCTAGTCGTCTATGTCTCCACACTGCTGACATTGCCAACTATTGGAGTGAATATGATCGTCTCAAGGATCTCCTCTTCCCTCAAAAAGGAGATCATCTCAAATCTGAGTCCATTGAAGAGTCTGAGGATTCTTTTGATGTGGAGGAAATTAGACCTTCAAAGACAAACATTACTAAGAACAAACTTATATCTGACAAGATACAAGAAAAAGAAGAAGAAGAAGAGGAAGAGCAGTCGATGTCTTCAAAGGTTATTGAAGCGCGCCATTCTCCAATGTCTATATCAGTCATTTCAATGACAGATGATGACGAGACAACAATTGAGTCTGAGCAAGACTCTCGTGGGGATGTGATAAAGTCAGGCAAAGCATTGAGACGTGATATGAAAGCTACATCGCCTCTTCATGCGTCACAGGGTGATCTGTGTCCTCCATCGTCCTCTGCTTCCTCCTTGTCATCCAGCTCTAGTCGTCTATGTCTCCACACTGCTGACATTGCCAACTATTGGAGTGAATATGATCGTCTCAAGGATCTCCTCTTCCCTCAAAAAGGAGATCATCTCAAATCTGAGTCCATTGAAGAGTCTGAGGATTCTTTTGATGTGGAGGAAATTAGACCTTCAAAGACAAACATTACTAAGAACAAACTTATATCTGACAAGATACAAGAAAAAGAAGAAGAAGAAGAGGAAGAGGAAGAGGAAGAGGAAGAGCAGTCGATGTCTTCAAAGGTTATTGAAGCGCGCCATTCTCCAATGTCTATATCAGTCATTTCAATGACAGATGATGACGAGACAACAATTGAGTCTGAGCAAGACTCTCGTGGGGATGTGATAAAGTCAGGCAAAGCATTGAGACGTGATATGAAAGCTACATCGCCTCTTCATGCGTCACAGGGTGATCTGTGTCCTCCATCGTCCTCTGCTTCCTCCTTGTCATCCAGCTCTAGTCGTCTATGTCTCCACACTGCTGACATTGCCAACTATTGGAGTGAATATGATCGTCTCAAGGATCTCCTCTTCCCTCAAAAAGGAGATCATCTCAAATCTGAGTCCATTGAAGAGTCTGAGGATTCTTTTGATGTGGAGGAAATTAGACCTTCAAAGACAAACATTACTAAGAACAAACTTATATCTGACAAGATACAAGAAAGAAGAAGAAGAAGAAGAAGAAGAAGAGGAAAGAGGAGAAACTCGGATTCAATGTCATAAAGTGGATTGTAATTCGTATTTCAATTCTGTTATCCCCACTTCAATTCACATGGCTGAGCCTCCAAAGACTTCTTTCATACAGTCTTGTATGATATATATCCGTGCTACGTCACCTATTCTCTCCTGTTTTGTCATATTTGTCTATTTCCTCGTTCGTTGGATTGCTAATCGTCAAGATAAGTCGATCTCGAAGCTCAGTAAGTTCTTTTCTAAGAAATCCTCAATTATGGAAACAGATGCTGATTCTCTCTCTTCCCTCATCAAAGATTATGCTTTCAGTTGTGTCCTTTTTGTTGTGGCAACTCTGATTCGTGTCATTTCCATGGCATGTTGGAGCTATCTCTCTGCTAAAACGTTACATGAACGTTTGTTTAACGGTGTGATTCATGCAAAACAATCATATTTCGATACAACTCCAATTGGGAAGATTTTGGGACTCTTTACAAAGGACGTGAGTGTGGTTGACATGCATATCCAACATAACATAAGTTCTTTCCTTAATGCTCTCTCAAAGGTTGTTAACATTCTATTTATAGTTCTGAGTGCTTTCTCATCCCCTATTTTTGGCGCTTTCCTTATTCCGGTCATGTTTGTCTATTTAAAAACATACTCAGACTATAATAAGACACATGGACAACTCAGGGTATTAGAACAAAATACTGCCACGCCTGTATCTTCCCTACTTGGGGAGACTCTTGGAGGACTGACTGTGATTCGAGCGTTTGATGCTGGAGGTCGATTCTGCAATGCTTATTCACATCGTCTAGCCATGCAAAACAGGTGTGCAACAATGGTTGGTGTTCTCAAACGATGGTCGAGTACTCGCCTTCAAGGTCTAGGAACATTCATTCATTTCTTGGTGGCTATATTCCTCTTGTATAATGCACACACGGCCCTGGTGCAGAATGCTGCCCGATTGATGTCATATACTTTTAGCTTGAGTGGTAGTTTTAATTGGGTTATCAGACAGATGGGTGAACTTGAATTGCAGCTCCAGAGTGTTGTACGAATTGAGGAGGTTGCTCATTGTGAGAAAGATGGAGAATGGAGGAAAAAGGGTGAGACGATCAAATCAAAACGTATTTCCAAAGATGCTAAAGATTCCAAAGATGATATTCTGATTCCTGTTCAATGGCAGAAAAAGAAAGGTTTTTTCACTGGTGATTCTATCACTGTTTCATCTTGTTCTAACTGTGAAGAGAAAGATTCTTCTCCCTCATCTTCTCTTACTCTCTCTTCTCTTCAATGGCCTTCTGCAGCTCCTTCTGTTGTTTTCAATGATGTTTTCATGAGATATGGACCCTCACTTCCACTTGTTCTTCATGGAGTTAATGTGAGCATCGAGGGAGGAGAGAAGGTCGGCATAGTTGGGCGTAGTGGAAGTGGGAAGTCATCTCTTGTGGCCACACTCCTTAGACTCGTCGACATCGAATCAAAACCCTCGGGTAGTTTGACAATCGATGGTGTATCTGTTCATGAGGTTGGATTACATACGCTTCGAGGAAATATAGCCTACATTCCACAAGATCCTGTCCTTTTCGCGGGAAAGCTTCGTCGTTCTCTTGCTCCAACAACTACCGTAAGTGAGAAAAAAATGCTTGACGTGTTATGTGATTGTGGATTACTTCATGCTTTTGCAAATGGGATGATTAAGGAAACGACATCAAGATATAAATCAGGTTATAAAGGAAAGAATACAACTAAGGATGGGTTCGAAAGTGATAATCCTATTTGTAAGTGGACAGGGTTACCTGTTAAAAGACTTTCAAAGGAGGAAGCTAATGAATTTATTGAGAAATATTCTAAAAATAGACAGATGGAAAGAGATGGAACAGTTTGTGAACAAGGAGATGAAGAAGTTGAGATTATAGATATTGATATGGAAGATGACTCCCTCTCTTCTCTCTCATGTCGGGAATATGAGTTTGTGTCTCGTATTCTTGACTTTAAGCTCACAGATGGCGGCGACAATCTTTCTGTTGGACAGCGTCAGCTTGTGTGTCTTTGTCGAGCCTTGCTCAGATCTTCTTCTTTACTCGTAATGGATGAGGCGACGAGTTCAATCGATAGGGCGAGTGATGTCGCCTTGCAACGGTGTATCCATGAACGTTACGAGAAGGGAACAGTGATAACAATCGCCCATCGATTGGACACTGTTATGGATTATGATAAGATTCTCGTTATGGATGCCGGAAAAGTAGGTGAATATGGCACACCGGCTGAATTACTCGAACAAGATGGACTATTGAGTGCTCTTGTCCGTGAAACTGGGGAAGAAAGCGAGATGAAACTGAGAGAAATCGCTTTCAAAACCACTTGAATCACGAAGAAGGGGTTCTTATAAGTGATGAAAATGGGGTTGTTGGAGAAGAGGAAGAGTAGGGATGAGATGATTAGTGATATATGATATATGACATATCCAATTATTTTTATTCCCTGATCTTTCTTTCTGCAATCTCTCATTTCACATTCAATAAAATGGTTCATATTTTTCCTATTCGTATTTGAACTGCTTATATCCCTCTCCAAAAAAATGCTTAATCTGAGCATTTCCTTCTTGTATCCTAAAATAACCATGATTTGGAAACAATTTCATTGCAGTAAATGCATAAAAGAATAAAATTCTCTCATTTTAAGGTTAGTATCGAGTGTTTACTTGAAAATATAACCATTTTGAAAATCCATGTTCTATTTTTAGATTTTCTATTTTTAGAAATGATCTTTTCAAAACTTCATAATGCATCGTTATATGTGTAGAAACTGTATTAAATCGATGGGAATTCAATGGGAATGTTGCGAATAGATTTTCTGACTTCTCTTTTCACGAGATAACACGATCATTGCAAGAAATTCACATAACTTCGCATTTGTTTACATCGTGGATTATAAGCTGACAAAATATGTTGACAAATTGCAGTTGAAATCTATGAATATTGTGAATATATCATTGACTTCTTGTCAGAGAAGCTATTCTTCTGGTTTTCTTCCATTTGCTTCTCGAATCGTTCTCACTCTTCTCTGCTATCTGCTCGATTGATAAAAACTAATTCAGTTCATTATTTGTTTGTTTTATTTTGCTTTTCAATTCCTTCAATCTCCAATGAAGATTCTAATAGCCTCAGTTTTATTTTGAGTGAAGATCTAGAGAATTAATCAATTATCAGGTGTGACCATCCAATAAAAAGGATAACAAAACAAAAAATATAAAAATCAGTCGAAATGTGAGGAATTGCAAAGGAATATGATATTGTTAGAAAATCATTTCTGAAAGAAAAAGACAGAGTATATTTGAAAAGAAAGAAAATTCTTTCTCATCTCGTCCAAAAATAGTTATGACTCCCTCCCACGTGAAGAATCATCATAACAACAAACAAAACCAGAGCAAAATCTTACAATTCCCAATGAAAAGAAAACGATAACAAGAAGAACAAACCAACAAAAAAAAAAAAAAAAAATTACCGAATGATTGAAAAAATCAACTCTAGGATGGCAATTCAATTATAATTGTTTGAATGTAGTATATATATGAAATAATATAAATAAAAATATATCATCAATCATCCGAAATCTCATTCCTTTTTACCTCGAAGAGATTGAACAAAATGCTGTACTGTGCCGATCAATACTCAGATCAACACAAAAAAGAGCACAAATATACCTCAAAATACATCATCAGCATCGACTCTCACTCCAACAGTACTCTGAATCTCCACTTCCTTATCGTGTGAAATATCCTTCATGCTTTTCAATTCATCTTTTCCTTTCCCATCACCTTGTGTCACAAGAACACGCATGGAACTCATGGCCCTTGAACGAGTCCTGCCTCTTATCTCTTGGAGCCCACCAAGACCCCCAAATCCAGGCACACCGTCGTGTTTAGCCTTCTCACAAGCGGCACGATCGATCCCTTGTTCAGAAAATCCCCTTCGACCACGTTCCCTCGGAAGTACACCGATTTTCCAGATAACAATGACACACAGCACGGGGAATACGGCAGCCGTCACGTAAGTCCACTGAGCACCGGCGAGATAGGCGTCTTGGTATCCAGGATCAGTCTTGGCACCATCAAAGAGCAAATTGACATAGAACTTGTGGATGAATGCAGACAAGGCGACTCCGAAAGAATTTCCAAAGGCAGTGGTTACTTGGATAAGAGCCGAGGCTACACCGACGAAATGAGTTGGTGTTGATGAGATAATGAACGTCTGGGCTGGAACATTGTACAATCCAACGCCAGCATACTCCAGAATCATTCCAACCAGCATGACTCCAGTGTTCTCAAGGTAGATACCGAGAGCAATGAGAAGAAGACTGACAGACAGGGTAATGAGACCTGCGGCACAACACACACGGGTAACGACCTTCTTGGTAAGTTGGGAGGCAGTGATGGAGGCAATCATCATCGCAAAAGGAGTCGGCATCATGAACTTCCCAAGTTTCTCAGTGTCATAATTATAGTATTTTGGCATGAGAAGAACGTAAGACATCAGATATCCAGCAATGTAAAGAGAAGAATAAGTAATAACGGAACAAATGATTGGGAAGACAATGAAACGTGAGTTAAAGATCTTCAACGGTAACAATGGATCCGGGGCTCTTTTCTCGACCTGAATGAAGACGAAAACGGCTACAATATCGATTCCAATGAAGACAAAGAACAACCAAGATGGTAAGGAATCCATGGACACACTGGAAAAGGCTAACACAAGACAAGAGATAATAACGGCCATGAGACCAACCCCAGGAATATCGAAGGGCTTTCTCTGCTCTTTCTTTACAACTGGAGCTCTTTGAGGCTTCACATTCTCGACAGGAGCATCATCAAGATCATCCCAACCCCCTTTCTTGGGCATAGAATCAGATTGACCAGCTTCTTGGGGAGCATCAGCAGAGGTTGGGGCTTCTACCTTGACGATACCTCCTTTCTTGATCCTTTCAAGCTCTATCCTATCATTTTCACTCCTCTGTTTCTCCTTTAATTCCCTCTTTTTCTTAGCTCCCATGTGATCACGCAAAAAGGTACGCACTGACATGTAAGCAATACTGGCACACACTGGTCCGATAATAAAGCATGTAGAATAGGATTTTGTGGCCATACGTCCTCCCAAAAGCGGTGCTATTTCCTTGGCTGCCGCGAAACAGATACTATTGAGAGCTAGAGCAATGGGAAGCTTTCCCTTGACAACCTTCCTGCCCATGATGGCGGCAGGACAGGCAGTGAGGAATGCAATCCCCACAGCAGCAATGGCTCTGGATACGAGCAACATAACAAATGACTGTGAAAGAAAAGAAATCAAGTCACCAACAATGAAAATTCGAAGACCAAGTTTCAACATAGTGCAGGGCCCAACGGCATCAACAAGCTTTCCACCCATCAGTAATAATGACGCCTGAACAATTGCAAAGAATTGGGCAACCCACTGAGTGGAGGCAGTATCTTTATCGAATTGTTCTGAGATAGTAGGGTTTACGAGGGTAACGAGCTGTAAATCCAATGGACATAACATAACAGCAAATCCTAATAATAGGACAAGAACGCCTGGCTTAAGATTTCTATCAACATAGAACACTCGGGAAGCATCCCCAATATTCTTGACTTTTGATTCAGAACGTTGAGATCTTACATTTGATTCATTGGAAGATTTCTGGATAATTTCAGTAGAATCCGCTGTTTTATCCGGAATCTGAGATGTCAACAATGTTGAATCAGTGATTTTGCTCATTTAAAAAATATTGAGAAATTGAATATAATGAAACGAACAAAATAAAAAATCCACAAATATTAATCAATAATAATGAATATAAGGAAGTGGATGTTGAAAAGGACCTCCAAGTTCGAAGGAAAAATCAACACCAGACCTAATTATCATATTATGCACGTAATTGAAGGACGATTTGGATTAAATTTGTCCAAAAATAGACTAAAAACGGGTATTACTTTTTTTCTTCTTCTAAGTTGCCATCTTTGTCCTGGAGGACGAAAATCATCATATACAGACTTTTTGCAATAGTATATGTCAACAAATAATATGTAGACATTGAAAATGGAATAAAGATTCCTTTTACCCAAAATATTTTCTTAATTTCCTCTGAATTAACTACGAATCAGAATTTCGCTCAATTCTTCCTCCGTTTCATTCCTCAGGTAATTGAAATAAATAGTAGCTGATTTTAAAATACAAGTTTATAAACATATGATTTATGCTGATGATTATTGTATTCTTTGATTTTTTTGACGAAATTGCGAGATTTCTTGTAATCTAATGCAGATATGAATCGTTTGTTCGAGAAATGGGAGCTATACGATCATTATGATAAATTAACTAAGACAAAAGAAAGTGTATCTGTCAAGAATTGGGTGGTGGGAGAAAGAAGTGAAAAAAAGCTTACAAATCAACATTTGGTTGGTTTAATGCATAAGAAGAAAGATAAAATGTCTAGAAAAATCCGTTGTAATTCAGAATATTCCCGTATGCCTCCTCGTATCCCTCCAACCTCATCTTTTGCATATGCTGTTGCTCCCACAAGGTCTGCCTCAAAGAAGAATTCAAAATCCCTTGAAAAAGAGTATGCTGATATGATTTTAGGGATGTCTTCAAAACAATCTGCTTCTCCGAGGACTTTAGAACTAACTCGGCCAAGATCTAGTGAAGCCATGAGTCCAAGAATTAGTTCTTTGCCTCAACTCACTCAATGTTCGCTTGCAGGTGCTATTCAAATGCAAAGAGTAGATTCTTTGTCACTTCCACTACCACCTAGGATTCGTCGTCATGGGGAAGAAAAACGAGCATCAAGGCATCAAAAAGAACGAGAAGCTCAAAGATTAATGATACAGGACCGTATTGACGAAGAAAAAAAGAAGAAGAAGAAAGGAGTTAACTCTGAACTGGGCTCGTTCTTCGGGAGTTTTGATACTGACATGATGTCTTCGTTATCTGGTGGCATGAGTGGATTTTCTTTTCGCTCCAGGAGTCCATCGGTCACTGAACTATTAACTAAACGTCCAACCAGGACAGGATCTCTGTCTCTTCTGCTTCCTCCTGCATCCAGCTCTCCAAAATCACAGTCATTTCGGCGTAAATCCTCAGATTCAACCCATCGCAAAACACAAACTGGATCTACTTCAGATGTTATGGAAAAGAAACAATATGTTTTTCAATCGTCTAAAAAAAGATTGTTATCCAGCAGCAAGCCTACTCCAATAAGTTCAAAAGATTCTGCTACCTATGATTCAACTTCGAAACAACTTCAATTCCTTACTCCCCCCAATGCTCGTTTCAGCGTTGACTCTCTCTCGTCCTCGTCTGCTCAAAAAGGACGATATCCTGACTTACCTCAGTATTCTCATTCCATCGGCCGCCAACCCTCTCTTCTCTCCGCCCGTCTGCCCCCTTTCCGTCTGAATGCTGAGATAGGTTCTGACGATCAACGCTGTGCCTCTCTTCGACTCTCGTTCCTGTCTCGCTCCATGTGTCATGTTCTTGATATCGCTTATAGAGATAGTGCTATGTTTCAATCCACATCAGGAAACCCATCTAAACGGCAGAAAGTACCCTCTCACAGGCTTCCTGCTCTTGATTCTCTAAATGTGAAGTTATTTGTCACTCCGCATATACAAAAGCTCAAACATGGTCGTCTGAGATCTGTGGCCAAGGACAAACGAATTGCCAAATGCATACCTGATGTTAGAGTGCTTAACAATGGTTATCTCTGCCTTCAGAGTCTCATAGATGTATACAAAGGGACAGTGGGAAATGCTATTTATGCCCAGCAACAATTAGCTTGGGAAGCCAAAGCCAGGGACCATGAGCTGAAGAGGAAGAAAAGGTCTGGATCCGCATCATTTAAACCCAGTGATATTCACAGATATGGAATGTTCAGTGGAGAAGCTGAAGGATTGAGTTCTCCAACTCAACAATATTGCCTCTGTCATGATGATAACAGTGACATTCTGAGTGAATATAGTGTTGAAGAGGAAGAGAGAGATGTTGTGGCTATAAAAGATCTTTCACAGCCAATGATACATTCTGATGGTGATGAAGATAAAAATATATCCAGTGCGACTCCAGGTTATTCAAACAGGAAAACAAGAGATCCAAAGATAGGTTCCTCGGTATCGATCCCTCAGTTTAAGATTGACTCTGAGGATGATTCAAAATATGGTCCAAAAATAGATATTCAACATGACACCGATGATGTTTCCGAACAAGGAGAGGAACATTTACAAGGTCCCATGTTAGCAGATGTTCTTTGTACAATCTCTGAGAGTGTGAGCGATGATGATTTCGATGGTGGTGCCAATGCTCTCTCTGAACCTAAAGATAGAATTGAGAAAGATGGTAGGGGGATTTGGAGAACAGATTCAAGACTTGAATTTGAGAAACTTATTGATGTGGCCTGCGATGGATCTGATTTGTTTGAAAGCACAAACTCTCTGAATTCTCTTACTACAAGTTCTTTGGGCTCTTCATCTTCTTCGTCCTTGCCTGAACTTTGTTCTGCCACATCCGCCTCCAAAGTTGACAAATTCACACCTATTACTTCACTCCGACCTATTTTTAGCCTATCTCGAACTTCACACCGGGAGACGACTGATCACTATCTTGGAAATGTTATCGGATATGTTGTTAAGTGTATCGTCACTCACAAATCAAGGTCTGAAGAAGCTTCTTGCATCGTGTTCTTCGGCTCTGGTGAACTTCTGAAGGCCGCTGAGGAATACATTAACATATATGATTTCTAAAAATAGAATATAGCTCGATTTTTTTTTTAAAATTACATTTTAAATATTTATTAATTTATATTTATTATATTCCTGACAACTTCTTAATATCTGAATATTATATGTTGTTTATCTTATTTTTCTCTCTTCGGCGTTTATTTTTTTTCTATGATCTTCTATTTTTTCTAAATTTTTCTGTTGTTTTTCTCTTGGATGGTTCACCTTTTCATTGTAAAAATGTGAATTAAATTAATATAAATAATGTTAAATAATCCAAAATTTAAACTTTAATATGTCCGTTTTATCCATTGAATATTGTCATTATTTTTAGATCTTATTCTTTTTTCCCTTTTTTTTCCTATTATTCATATTTCTATTTTTACAGTCTTTCCAGGCTCCCTCTTATTTTATTTTATTGTTTTTCGCTCTGATATATATTACATTTCGTTCTACTTATGTGTGTATGGATTCTAGAGTTCTTGGTTTTGTCAGAGTCTGCAAAAATAGTCAAATTCTAGTGCATCATGTGGTACCTTTCCAAAATCTTCTATTTAAGTTAAAATTTCCAATTTGAATTTGCTATTATTTCAATAAAACTGAGAATCTACGAAATAATGCCACCATATACTATTCGGATTTCTTGCTACCACCTATTTGATGGGTTGACTGAAGATCTGAAGAATATGACCTTGATGGCAAAGAAAAGAAAGAGAAAAAACTATTACTAAACTCATCATTGAGTGATAGACGAGATCTAACAGTAATCAAAACAAATAGACTCAGTTCCAATTTAGTAATGGTCTTATGCACTGCAGCAGTGACTGCTAATAGATATTTAGATCAGATTAAGCTGATCCATTATAATAAAATGTATTTTATACCTTATTAGTTACCAAAAGGTGATTCAATCATTCAAGTTCGGTTTTTCGGTAATTCCCGGTTTAGCCGGTCATTCAAAGTTTGAATTTCAATCGATAATACTTATTCGAAAAACCAGCTCAAAAATGAATACAGAAATATTAAATATTTATTTCGAACAAAAATGATATCATTCAGACTCATTTCTCCTCTTCGGCATCTCCCTCTTCAGAATCTTCCTCATCCAACAAGAGAGCTGTAATTCCGAGTTCATCGTCTTGTTCTTTAGTTCTTTTATACTCTTCTTCAACCATTTCTGGATCATCCTCGGGGGCATAAAGGTTCTGAATATAACTACCATTGGCAGGATCGTCAATGATTATTGTAAATGGTGTTTTTCCCTCCATAAGAAGGTCAAATTTCTCTAAAAAGGCAACAACCTTCTTTCTTTTCTCAGAGGTAGCGCTATCTCCGGAGAAAAAGGCCAATTCTCTCTTGAGTTGATCTTTTGATTTTTCGAGCAATCCTTCAATGGTTGTGAAAAATCCTCCAAGACTACCAGGCGTAATGGTCAATCCAAGCATCGGAACCTCAACACTGGCAGTCTCAGATTTAAGAACATCCCTAGACAAGTCGACAGGGTCTGTGATATTGAATGTAATCTTCTTTCCTTTCTTGCTAATACCTCCCCCGGATTTGACTTCAACGTCTTTATATCCACACCTCTCACATTTCAAAGCCATCAGAACAATCTCTTTGAAGTGGGGAATGTTGGCGATAACCATACGTTGCTCACAACGAGAAGTACAGCTTGGACACTCAGTGTAGAAGCTCATGACCTCGGAGGAAGTGGTTACGTATTCCTCAAGCTTCTCTTCAGAGGCTACATCGTGAGTAATGCATTGAGCTTTAGAGGCCTTCTCTTTCTTGGCTGAAAGGGCCTGGAAAGCTGCTTCTTGCTCGGGTTTAACACCGATCTCAAGACACTGCTCTTTGGTACGCACATAACGTGTAACCTTATATTCGTTTGGTATCTTTTTAACGGTTTCATCATCAAGGACAAGATTTTCGACAAAAGAGTTTCCAGAAGGGTCATCAAGAATGACAGTAAAAGGAGATTTAAGATCTGTTAAATCATGGATCTTAGCTATTAATTCATCTATCTTTTTGGCAACTTCGGGCTGTTGGATATGACGAACAGGTTGAAGCTGACCCAATCCTTCAGCAGCAGCTCCAAGGATTCCCTCAACATTTGATAGGGAACCTTTTTGAGCTTCTTTTGGCATTTCAAGTCCAATCTCAGGAATAGTAATTGTAGCAAAGTCTCCTTTAACAACATGACGCAATAAATCAATAGGTTCAGAAATTTTAACAGAATAATGGACACCTTTATCTTGAATATCTTCCAAAGATTCAATAGTCTGGTTTGAAAAGTTGCAGTGAGGACAATAGAATGAAGAAAGGAGAACTTCTTTAAATCCAGGTACCATCGTCATACAGAGCCTAGTGGTCCCCTTTTCATGACAATTCATGCATAATGATTCAACTTCTTGAACTTCAGACATAAGAAATAACTAAATAAGCTCGCAAATGCGAAGAAAATAGTGATTGCCAACTTCAATTGCCAATTAACGGTGTTTGAGTAAATTATCCTCTGAGAACAATTATGAAATCTTATTCAAATATATCAGGGATAATTTTTAATGGTGATGTTCATGCGATTGTAGGGATTCATCACATCGATCAATTTGATTATTCATCGAATGAATTATCAATTTTATTTACAACTTTCCAACAAGCCAGTCCAATCCTTCTCTGATATCAGATCCATCTCCTTTAACAGCACTTGTTTCAAATATGGCCCAAGGTCTATCTTGATATTTTGGTAATCCCAAAGCCACTGAAACACGACCACCTGGAGCAGATCCAGGAACATCCTTCTTATTAGCAAAAACCAAAAGGGGGACACGTGCCAATTCGGGTTCTTTTAAAATATTTTCAAGTTCTCGTCTTGCAGAATCAAACCTGGATGTATCTGACGAATCAGCAACAAAAACAACTGCATTTGCTCCCTTTGTATAACTTCTCCAATATGGTCTTATAACAGATTGCCCTCCTAAATCCCAACAACTTAGTTCGATCCCCTTTGTTTGAATTTTTTCTAGATTGAATCCGACTGTTGGAGCTGTTGGAACTATTTTACCAAGTTTCAATCGATATAATATTGAAGTTTTCCCAGCATTATCTAATCCAATTATTATAATCCTTCTCTTTTTTGTCCAGCCTAACCAAGACAACATTGAACTCCATGCAGTGCCTAAAGAAGACAAATTAGATTAATTCAAGAATTATAACAAAAATCCTATTTTCCAAAGAAATAAATCAAACATACCCATTATATTTCTGTGTTCTATTGATATCCCGTCCAAAATGACACTCCTTACTTTATTCGGTAAATCCCGGTTTAGCCGGATATTGAGCAAGACATGCTCCAAACAAGAAAAAATAAAGACAAAAAGAAAATAATGGGCAAAAAACATATAGTCAGCAACAAATCATATAGAGTAGAGGTTAAACCATTGTGAT
>BQXS01012487.1:0-12166 GCA_024181965.1 Aduncisulcus paluster
GCTCTCGAAATATGGGAAAAAGGCTGGAATGACACAAAATTCGTTTAAATACTTAACCCACATAAACCCAAATGAAGAGAACGAGAAATACGGCGAATCGATAATATGAAATAATGACAAACGATCGGAACCATCTACGATTTCGTATAATCCACAAAACTCCTCGAACAATCTATTTTTAAGATCGGTGTACATCAAACCCGAACAACCAAGTCGTTTGGTCTGATCTTGAGGATTATCGAACTGAGAAAGACGAACTTTAAACATTGACATGTAACATAGGTAAAAACTCTTCCCAATCGCCTCAATGACGCTCACCAGAGTCTGGTAGCGCTCCCTCAGTGCTGAAGCACTCATCCAAGGCCCAGGAGATTGAGAGTACCCTGTGTATAAGATTGTGTGATTGCAAGTCGATAAGAGATACATGGTGGACAAGGGGATAGCTTTAGGGTGCAATATCATGAAAATTGGGAGAGAGGGCCCGTCTTTACCAGGAATAGGCATCGGTCGGCGTAGTATTTCAGGATATGGATACTCTTCTTCTTCTTCTTCTTTTTCACTCGGAGTCTCCTTCTCGTTGAGTTCATCATAGGCCTCCCAATATGAATTAATGTCTTCCACGTTGGTGCAATTCATATAGGCAAGAAGAGGCTTTCTTGGGAAGCAACATTGGCAGATTGACCGACAATGGACATTGGAAAACAACTCACAAATGTTGGGGTCACCATTCATGTTGAATTTGTCATGCTTGTAATAGATAACATCATATTCTTGCTCTATCTTCTTGGTATTCGCATAAAATATGGGATAACGCGGCTTAAGAGTACTTCGAGGTAGGTAACTGAACCCATATCCACTCCTGTGTCCATCGATATATTGCTTTGGGATTGACACAAAGGGAATTCGGAATAAATGATGAAAAATTGCAATATTTAACTCATCGTTCTTCCTGATTTTGGAGGCTTTCTGGGGAATTGCTTCTTCGATCATACCCATGGACTCTTTAAACTGAGAATAGTTTTCCATGATTGGGGATAAGGATTTTAACGTGGACACATACGGATAAAAAACAGTTTTGGCGAACACTGAAGGCGGTGGGGTCGAAAAAACGGGCTTTTCTCCAGATTCCGTGAATTCGTGCAAAAATGGCGTTTTGTGGAATTCTTCAGTTAGAAAGTCAGCCAATGAAACACTTCTTTGACGTAAAACATGCCCGTCATCGTTGGTAATGACAGTTTGCGCGAGTAACTCATCCATTCCATCAATTTCGATTCTAAGATCAAGAGAAGCATTAAATTTAGCATCATAATCATAAATAGTAACTTGAACTCCCCGAGAAAATCTCAATTCAGCCCAAAAACCACTCTTTGTGTCAGCTTCACTAATATCTTTGTTTATCGTTTTAAATCGATCCCAAGACTTTGTAAACTTACCAGAATCCCAGTTTTTTTCACTGAAAGAGACAATTAATGTCTGATAAATGTGATAAATAGCACTTTTAGAGAGTGTAAGCAAAAAATTAGCTCTTTCATTTGATTTAGGATAGTCTTCACCTCCCGCAATAATAACAGATGTTGGATTAATAGGTTCATGAACTCCATTATAGGAAGTAAAGGCCAACATAAACAATTGGGTACCGATCACTGGAGATGTTACTGTGTTACGTTGCAATTTCTCCTTTTCACCAGGTGAAGATAAATTTACAACAATATTTGGAATTTTTTCTTCCATTACATTTTCCCGGCTCGAGAAAGAATACAACTATACCAATTTCGGCTTGACCGTCAAGTCAACCGTGAGGAACACCTCACTATTTATCGTATAAAAATCAAACTTTACTTTGGAAAAAAATAAGAATCGGAACAACTCCTACATTCTTCATTATGCAGTGGGTTTTATGCCATATTCAAGGTCTTGAATCAAGGCACGCACGAGTTACGTCAATATCCCAGTTTTTCAAATTAAATCAGTTAAGCTACCAAAGATTTCTCTTTTTATCTTTTGCTCATTTTTATTGAACTCAATTAACGTTTCCGTAACTGGGAATTGATTTGATTTTTGATATCAAAATTAATGATTTTCTTGGTGTTCAACTTAAGATGAGTCTCTGGAACAGAGGTGGTTTTCAATGGTATGTTAATATCTTTTTAGTTTTGTATTTATTTGTTCTCGTAGTCGTTTCTTTTTATTAAGTAATGGCTATTTTCCCATTATCCCGATAATTAACTTATTTTATGAATATTTTAGGGAAGAAAAGAATTTAACGAGCTGGACTAAAAAATTTTTAGAGGAAAGCTTCAAAAGTTATGAGATAAAAGAAGAAGAAATTGAACTTGCTGTCACTGAAGTTGTTGTGGATGGGTTTTCCATTCAGAACATGAGAAAAGGCAAGAAAATATGCGCATGGGATATGAAAGTCACTTTGACCTTGAAAGGAAAGGCTCACGATGAGGATATTGAAGCTACTTTCAAGTTTACTGATGTTTCTGAAGGTGTTGAAGACGCTGACGATTATGAATTTACCATTGACGTGAAAAAACCTGCACCTGGAACCGAGGTAAATAAGGCAACGAGAGAAATACTCAAGAAAACTGGCAAAACCGTTTTCATTGGTAAGATGCTTGAGTGGTACAAGGCTTATCGGGCCAAATAGGATCATAAACTATAGCATATAAGTTTAAAAAGAATTCGTCATATTCAATTTTAAATTGGAAACGGAATTTCATTGTCCTAATCATGACAGAAATATAATAAAATATTGGAATCGATATTATCGGAATATTGAGTCGCTTATCGATCTATGTCGAGTCTAACCACTGTCTAATCCCAAATTTTTTCCATTTCATCAAGAAGATTCGTTTCACTTATCATAATATATTTTTCCCGCAGACGTCTTCCAAGATCACACAAATTACAATGTTCAATAAATTTGCGATAACGTGAAGCCACCATTTGGACGCTTTTCCGGCAAAGTTGACCTCTAATATCTGAGTCTGGGAATGATAATTCATTGATTTTGGCACGAGCACTTGAAAATTCCCTTCTAAATCCGCGTAATGCGGCCTTTATAACCTTTTTAAACGCCATTTCTTTTGAGTTTAGAGATTTTGTGATTACTTGCGGCTGTTCTTCTCCTTCTCGCTCGCGGATGGGCATTCCTATCATGGAGAATCGACTTGTAGAGGTTTGAGAGATTGCACTGAACTCACTCATATCGTCACTGTGCTCTTCAAGGCTATCAGCAACAGAATGGGAGTCGTGGCCGCCAGAAATATCGCTTCTGGTATCGGCCAACGATAATCGCCGAGAACCGGTGGTCGATGTGGTTTGTTCAGAAATGTGAATCATCATCGGAGGTGTAGTTAATGGCATGTAATCACGACTTAAAGACTCAAAGGAATCTTCTTGATCTTCGGTTGTGAGTCCTGCCTTGATTGCTGTTGATCTGAGTGAGGCCTCGTCAAGAACACGAATGCATCGTTTCCACAGTGAGTCCAGGAGTTTAGGAATGACATATTCCTCCATACAACAGCGTATCATCAAGATAGCCTCTGGTTGTGTGACCTTATTCAGCGGTGGTGATCTCAATTGTTGTCTCACAAATTGAGCATTGTTGACAATGAGCGTGAATGATCGTGAGGTGTTGCTGAGGGAGTGAACCATTGAGAACAGGAAATACAAGAAATATTCCACCCATTGAGTCACAAATATGGGCAAAGATGATCTGACAGCAATGCAAGATCCACCCAACACAGAGCCTCGCCTGGATCTGGAGGAAGAGGGGCCGCCAATGGATGATCTGGATGTGAGTGTTGAGGAAGAAGAGGTAGAAGAGGAACGGGTATGTCTTTGTTGTTGGGAAGTCAAGGTAGATTCAGCAGAATCCTCAACCATTTTCTTGGCACTGAGAGCTTTCTGAACGATGGTCTGAATGATGGGCTCAGTTGCAACGATAGCGGCAGACGTGAATGGGAAATATTTCCCTGGATTGAATATGTATTCGGTCAACCCAAGTGATCTGAACTCGGGTTCGAATACCACAAGAGCCTGGACAAGTTTGGCGGACTCGAGGGAGAACTCCATCACTGTTCCATCAGTGGGAATCGAATACTTAGAGCTTGACATGGAACGAATTCGTTTCCTCTTAAACAAACCTCTTGGCTGTTTCACAGAACCATCGGTGACAGACACACCTCCTTTATCTTTGTCAGGCTTGCCTTCTTTGAGTGTAGAAATCTCATCCTTACCTTTGACACTCTCCTTATCGCCTTTCTGGAAACTTAGCACGCATTTCAATCCGAAATCTCTAACATACTCCTGGACATTTAGCTTAAGGGTCTTCTGGATAAACTGACTAAAGGAAACCACAAGATGATGTGAAGTGAAGGGACCATGAGGGGGGATAAACGTGGATAGAACGGAAGATACTGATAAAAGACCTCCTGGGAGAGGTGGAACATTGCTTAATGATTGACTACTTCCTTGATCTGGAGGATTCTTTTCACCTTCATCCCCTTCTTCTTCTTCTGCTTTCGTGGCTGCAGTTTCTTCTTCACGTCCACTAATATCTTGTTTCTTAAATCGATCAGTTTTCAGAAATATTCCAAGTTTCATCTCTTGCCGTTCCTTTTCTGTTACCAATGGCACCTCTAACATTGTCCTCGCAAGGCTATATTCCTTTGCCAGGAGTTTTTTGATCAGTCCCTCAACATTGGAAGCTCTGTGGAGTACTTGAAGCGAGTGAGTGAGATGGGAACGGGACTTGGAGTGGATATGTGAGCTTATCCTGGAAATAGTTGAGAAGACAATGGGAATGATCTCTTGGCACAAAGAAGTGAAGGAAGAATAGATGGGATCACATGATATGGGTACACCGAATACTGTACGCCATAATAAGGCCTCTTGATTGAATAGATAATAAATGTAATCTAAAAATAGAGATCCAGTGTAAACATGCGTAGCTTTAACAGTGACAGGTTTCACAGTATCACGAGTCACACGTATTTTGTCCGAATACCTTGGATTGACACCGCTAGTGACAGTGAGACTTGAGCGACTCTTGGGAACAATTGCCATTTCAAAGGTATCTCCAACGACACAGTCACGGGCAGGAACGCTAAATATAGGAATTGAGATACATCCGTTATGATTGTTATTCTTCCGTACTTCTTGTTGAAGGGCCTTAAGAACGAGCTCGGCAGATGCCAGTTGGTCTTTTAATGACGTAGATAAATCTCCATCAGTATTATTGAGTTTGAATGCAATCTTGGCGGAAGATGGTATCTTGTCAACATCCGAACCACTACTCTTACTTTCAGCACTGGATATCCGGACATTCCCCTTTGAGTGTCCACTGTTATCCATCACCACTTTCCCACGCTTATATATGTCAACACACTTCCACTCCTTGAGGGAGAGTGAAAGCGATTGTAGAACATGATCAAGTGTAGAGTGGATCGTATATCTGGAGTGACGGTGCATAGACTGTCCATGAAGAAAAGAACCTTCAACACCAGGACGCCTAATATGGCCAGATGGAGAGAAATGCCTTGTTCGAGGTGAGTGTGGCATATGTTTGTGCTGTAGAATATCAGATATAATTGCGGTATTTTTTCCACTTTGAGGACCAGATAACGGTGACAATGACCTCATTCGGGAGGAGGGGGAAGCATCACCCAACTGTACCTTCTCCTTTCTCTTCTCATCCTGCAAAGATCCTGCTTTAATAGTCAACGATGCACCATGATCGCTTGTGGTAGGTACGGTTTTCTCAGGATTAGTGGCTTGTGTTGAAATTGTGGCTGAGGTTTGTTGATCTCCAGCGACAGATTGAGATTTATCAAGTTTTCTTGAACATACACATCGATCAAGAATAGAAATTGGAATGGAGCTAAGCCAAGAGATGAGAAGATTGGAACGAATAGAACCAAATAAAGCCGCCACACTCTCTTTCTCCCACTCACAGAGGCCTCTGCATAACCACTGGATATTATATAGCATTGAAGACGGTACAAATGGATGAGATGGTCGCGGAGAAGAGGGAAGAGAGGAGGAAGAACGTGGAGAAGAGGAACGTGGGGGGGAAGAGGCCGGTTGTGGGGAAGATGGTCGCTTCTCCTTGGAAGCACTACAACTGTAGTCTCCTCGATGTTCAGCCATAGGAAATGATTCTACATGAGAAAGAACAAAATTGGCAACATAACTATCAAATGTCAGGTTAGATGAGTGAATAACAGGTTCCTTAATCAGAATATTAGCAAGACATTCAACGCAAGAGCATATTCCACGATTGAAGATTCTGATAAGATTTGATTTTGAATTTTTAAAGGATTGGATTTTTTGGTACGAAAAATTATCACTGGCGTGTGTCAATAATCCAGAAAAGAAGATTTGGGATTCTTTGACTTTTCTTAAGATGTCAAAGAAATTATCAACCTCTAACGGATTAGAATCAACAATTAATGCTGCTTGTCTTTCAAATTCTCGATATTCTTCAATTTTTTTCTTTAATTTCTGCTCTTTTTCAGCTTCTTTCCAGACAGATACAGCGTCTGATATTTCCCTCTTCATGGAATCAAGATCGAATTCAGTTGCAATAGAACTTATTCCATTTAAAATTTCTATTATTTCATCAGCAGTGGCCTGTTGTTGGAGGAGTTCATTTTCAAGCATCGCTATTCTGGCTTCAGTGGCATCTAATTCAGACATTTATAATAATATTGATATATTATAACAAAGAGCTGTGTTTATAAAAATATTAATTCGAGAAAAGACTATGTATCACTCATTTTGTCAATCTGACGTACAAAATTTATTTTATTCTATTATTTACACCCTGAATTGAATTTTACTCGGTTTCAGTAATTTCATTCTTTTTGACTTGCTTAAATTTACTTCAAAATACACAAAATAAAAAATGAGCAAATTCACGGCGCGGCAATTGGAAATAAAATTGTTTTGACAAACTATTTTAAATTAATAGTCCATAATATTTATCAATTGTTGCAAAGATTATAAATATTCTTCTTTTCTGAAAGTGTAGAAAACTAGTCTTTATTTCTTGACATTCATTAAAGACAGCAATGTTTAGCAAATTATTTGGTGCTCCAGGTACAATTCAAATTGAATTTGCCATGGCAGATAAAAGAAAGAAAATGAATGACCTCGTCTGTTTCAGTGCCCATGAAGATGTCGTGGGTCATGCTATTTTGTTACCTAATAATGGAAAACAGTTTGATCATAATGGTGTTAAAGTAGAATTGTGCGGTGTTATTGAATCTTTGGTGGATAGCAAACTTAACACTCGCTTTTGTCATGCTGAAGAGAAATTGAGAGGTCCTTCTGTTCTTACATCTCGTGGAGATAAAGTAGAATTCAGATTTCGCGGAGTTCCCCGTGAATACGATTCATACCATGGGAAAAATGTTGTCTGCAAGTACTTCATCCGTGTCACTGTTCAACGTGGACGTTCCCATTTTTCAGAGGAAAGACAATTCTTCTCAATGCAAAACCGTGCTCAAAGCCCCCCTGTTGGTCGTCCTGTTAAGATGGAAGTTGGAGTTGAGCAAGTTTTGAATATTGAATTTGAATTCAACAAAAACATTTATGGAATGTCGGATGTTATCCTTGCAAAGGTATATTTCATGGCAATTTATCAGAAACTGTCTCGAATGGAGGTTGAGATTGTCCGAAATGAGGTTTGTGGTGAGGGTGTGATGACGCATACTCATGATGATGTACTGGCTTCTTTTGAGGTTATGGACGGAGAACCTGTTCGTGGAGAAACTATTCCTGTCCGTGTGTATCTGAAAGGAATTCCCCTGACACCAACATACACCCGTATAGCCGGTATTTTCTCCGTTGGATACCGTCTCAACCTCACCATCTATGATACTGATGGAAACAAATTCTTTAAGGCGCATCCTATTCGTGTATATAGAGATGAGCATAGCCTTATCAAAGAAGTTGCTGTGCCAGAGTTCACAGATGAGCACCCTGGGTATGGACCCGCTTCATCCTATCGTCAAGCTCAAGCTGTTCTCCCTCCCCAACATGGTTACAGATATACTGGAAACCCTCACGAACAGCAGCGTCCTGCTCCTCAACCTCAGTATCAGCCCCAACCTCAAGCTCCTTCCCGTGAACCCCAAGGATACGGTCAGCCTCCAGCTCCTTCCCGTGAACCCCAAGGATATGGTCAGCCTCCAGCTCCTTCACATCAAGCCCCTGTTGAACGTGGTGGCTATGGTGATGGTTACGACGATGGATACGGTCAAGCCCCTGCCAAAGCTTCTCAAGGGTATGGTCCCGATGGTTATGGTGCTCCTTCTGGGACACCCTCTCAACCTCAAGGATATGGAGAGAGTTCTCCACAGGGATATGGAAAAGCTTCCCCGCAAGGATACGGTGAGCAGGCACCTTCATTCGCTGCTGACCAAAGTTATGGTGCTGAAGGAGGATATGATGATTACTACTAATTTCTTTTGGATAATACATGTGATTCATTCTTTTCAGGGCTTTATTAATGTTCTAATCCACCTGGAAGGTAGTCTCTTTCTCAGAAAGAGCGAAAAATAATATTGTATGGTGTACTGGTAAATGATCACAAATAAACCAGTCAGGAACGCACCAACTCATGGAAGATGTGTCAAGAGCACAAGCAGTAAAATATATATAGACATGAAATTTAGCTTTATTTTACAGAAATAAAGATACCGATGACTCATTCAACGATTTTGGATCGCGATTCAACAAATCGTGTTTTTCCTTGCAACTGCGGGAGGTTACTGGTGTTTATTGTCTTTTTTTATTTCAATTAAATTTCGATATTTGCGTGATATTATTGTTTATGATGAGAATTATTGGCAAATGTATTCTGGATATTGGAACTGATTGGGAATCTGTCGAAGTGGTTTTGGATGGCCCCTACCCTACTGGCCATCCAGATCTATCTGAAATTGATGGATCCAAAGCATATGGGGATTATTGTTTTGTTCATAATCATTCTGATTTGTTACGATTCTTAAGAGGTGAAGTATACATCAATTTCAATCCCAACTTACATCTCCCATTTCTTACACCGCATTATCTCAGTAAGTTTGTTGTAAGTCATCATAGTTTTCCTGATGGAATCAAAGATTTCAATGCCACATTCACAACATCAGATGGAAATAAGATAACAAAAGAATACCAAATGGGAGAGGTGCCTCCAAATCATCATTTCTGGCAAGAGTTCCCGATAGATATTGATAATGTTATTTCTTGTGATATTCATGTTATATCGTCATTGGATGGAAAACAAGAAGATATTTTTTTGGAAGGCATTCGGTTCGTGATTGACAAAGAACAAGAGAGAATTTTAGTCGCTAAAGAGCTTGTCAGAGTTGAACTTGCAACAATTGAACGATTATCGATGTTGCCATGGTTATAGCTGATCCTTCATATCATCGTTACAACAAGGATTGAATACAACTTCTTTCCTGATAACAATCATATTGTATGAACCATCACCTCCTGTCATGTCTTGAGATATGATGGATACCATGTGTATATTGTCACTTTCATGTTTATATCGCTGTATTGTCAATAATGTCAACAATGTCTGAGTACGCCTTATTTGGAGAACAAATGTGTTTACAAAATAAATAATTTATTATCATGTGTGTATATTAATAATGATAAGAAACATCGATTTTGGATATTATTGTTCTGTTCCAAGACAATTGTAAAAACGTGCTTTTCCTTGCAATTGGAAGGTTATTGGTGTTTATTATTTTATTTAATTTGATATTGGATAAACTATAGTTGTGTTATTGTTTATGATGAGAATTATTGGCAAATGTATTGTAGATATTGGAACTTATTCGGATCCAGACAAACTGTATAAAGGCCCCTACCCTACTGGTCATCCAGATCTATCTGAAATTGATGGAGATGAGGCGTATGGAGATTATTGTTTTGATCATAATTATTCTGATTTGTTTCGATTCGTAAGAGGTGAATGGTACATCTCTTTCTATCCCAATTTACATCTCCCATTCATTACATCTCATTATCTCAGTAAGTTTGTTGTATCTCATCATAGTTTCCGAGATGGAATCAAAGATTTCAATGTTACATTCACAACATTTGATGGCAATAAGATTACAAAAGAATACCAAATGGGAGAGATGCATCCAGAGCATTTTTTCTGGCAAGAGTTCCCTATAGATCTTGATAATGTTATTTCTTGTGATATTCATGTTATATCGTCATGGGATGGAAAGCAAGACAATATTTCTTTTTCTGGCATTCGATTCGTGATTGACAAAGAACAAGAAGCAAAGAAAGAAAAAGAACTCAAAGAGCTCAAAGAACTCAAACGCGCCGAAATGAAAGACTTAATGAGTGATTTTATCTCTTCCACTCAGCAGAGATTTGAAGAGCTTGAAAAGAAGTTATCTGATGAAAAGGAACAGAGATTACACGATAAAGAAGAGTTTGAAATGATTAGAGCTTCTGATAAAGCTCAGTTTGAGAAAGAACTTCAATCCAAACAATCCCATGACGATGAAGAAAGATGTACTCGTCATCTCTTGTCGAAACGAGCTGTTGTTGCCTCTCTCCAATCCATCCTTTCCCAGGTTGAACAAAGACCAGAGTCCGAACAATTCCACTTTTCTGTCGAGCTTGAGGCCGTGCACCGAATTGTTCCATCTCTGAAATAGTTTGTGTGAAATCGTGCTTCCTTGCCATGTTCCTTTTTGAGCATTGTAATATGTCGATATTTGTGGGACTTCATTGCTGCACTCATTTTATTGCCAGTATGAAATTTTTGGCTTCAACCTGAACTATCTACAAACTGCAGCGCTCTGTCAGAGTATAGAGTTGGACGGTCCAAAGTCTGTGTTTCGTATTGTGTCCGTTTTATTGTTTAATTTGCATTGTCCTCAGTCCTCGATTCAAAATACATGCGATTTCTTATCTGGTGTTGGTAAGCTTGCCTGTGGACTGTGTTCTTGAAGAACAATGGAAGTACCATTCTGTGTGGATAGAAAGAAAGAGAATAAAGAAAAAATATAATTAATTATTTGATTCCTTGAACATTTTGTATTGTATTCCAAATGTTAAGAGACACCCCATTAAGTGAGAAGCATGCTCATTCAACGATTTTGGATGGCGATTCAACAAATCGTGTTTTTCCTTGCAACTGCGGGAGGTTACTGGTGTTTATTGTCTTTTTTTATTTCAATTAAATTTCGATATTTGCGTGATATTATTGTTTGTGATGAGAATTATTGGCAAATGTATTGTAGATATTGGATATGATTGGGGCAAAGTGTATAAAGGCCCCTTTCCTATTGGTCATCCAGATCTATCTGAAATTGATGGATATAAAGCATATGGGGATTATCACAGTGGTGATAATCATTCTAGTTTATTGCAATTCTTAAGAGGTGAAGAATACATCTATTTCAATCCCAATTTACATCTCCCATTTCTTACACCGCATTATCTCAGTAAGTTTGTTGTAAGTCATCATAGTTTTCCTGATGGAATCAAAGATTTCAATGCCACATTCACAACATCAGATGGAAATAAGATAACAAAAGAATACCAAATGGGAGAGGTGCCTCCAAATCATCATTTCTGGCAAGAGTTCCCGATAGATATTGATAATGTTATTTCTTGTGATATTCATGTTATATCGTCGTGGGATGGAAAACAAAGAAACATTTTTTTGCAAGCCATTCGATTCGTGATTGATAAAGAACAAGAAAAGAAGAAGGCTATGGAATATGACCTAACAAGAGAAAACGAAAGCTGAACTTGCAACCATTGAACGATTATCGATGTTGCCGTGGTTATAGCTGATCCTTCATATCATCGTTTCCACAAGGATTGAATACAACTTCTTTCCTGATAACAATCATATTGTATGAACCATTACTTCCTGTCATGTCTTGAGATATGATGGATACCATGTGTATATTGTCACTTTCATGTTTATATCGCTGTATTGTCAATAATGTCAACAATGTCTGAGTACGCCTTATTTGGAGAACAAATGTGTTTACAAAATAAATGATTTATTATCATGTATGCATATTAATAATGATAAGAAACATCGATTTTGGATATTATTGTTCTGTTCCAAGACAATTATAAAAACGTGCTTTTCCTTGCA
>BQXS01012489.1:0-16899 GCA_024181965.1 Aduncisulcus paluster
TCCTAAGGATATTGACAAATTATTTCAGCAGGCAATGTCGATGCAAATCTCATTTGGATGTGAAAATTCTGTCATGTCCCCACAAGAATCCAAGAAGTTGAGTGATGAAGATAAGGTTTTCCTCATCATTCGTGAAGAAAAGAAAAAGTTTGCTCCTCTGATGGATTCCAAAAATCCTTCTATTCGGATGAAAATGATGTATTCTGTGAGTATCTTGAAAAGAATAATTTCCAGCAAACTCCTCGATTTCTCCTTGAGTGCTTTATCATCCCATCCCTTGAGATCTGTTCTTTTGCCCATATTATCTTCTTTACCTATTCTTCCTGCTCCTCTCGAAGTTCTGTCAGCTGTGGGACTGATTGATGCTCATTTGGAAGAAGAACAAGATAATGAGGCTTTCCTTGAAGCAAAATGTCACAAACATGCTATAGATCCCTTGAAGGCTCTTGAAGCTGCTTTGGGGGCTCCAATTGAGTCTAAAGGGTCTTCTTCTTCTTCTTCTTCTACCTCTGCTCTTCTTCACCTCCCAGGGTACTTCATTGGCCGTCGTGTCCTTGCCAATCTTCCAGTTCTCTGCAATGTTCCCCACACTCCTTCGTGTGCCTGGTTAACCTTGCCCATGAAAGGCGAGAGTTCTCCATGTAAATACATCACCAACAAGAGCATGGGCAGCCTCAAATATGTTACTCCTAACTGCTTCGTTAATTCATATGATCCTTTATGCAAGTCATACATTGTTAGTGTGGCTGCAACAACTCATGACCCGGTCGGAGCTGATGGGAAATCGCTGAAATCTATCGGTTTTTGCCGGTGTGGACGAACTTTATTCCGTGACTGGACTCTTGTTGAGATATCTGCTAACAGTATCTACCATTTAAACCAGCCTACAAGGTTTGAGGTGAAACATTCCACTTCCTCTGATTCCATTCCCTTGCACTCTATTAAGATTCTTCTTGATGATGGTATGTATGTTTCCTTGTCTGACACTGCTACAAAGACTCTGCTGTGTGCAGCAGTCATTAAATGTGGTCCTAGGATCTGTTCTACCCTCAAAATGCTCCGACAAACCAAGAAATCCCTTGATTCTGATGATTCTATGACAGATCAGTGGAAAGATTTGTTTAATTTCTGTTTCTCTCTGTATGATTGCACCCATTTCCATGTGGTTGATTACGATAAGTCAAGATACTCTGGGCAGAACTTTGTGAAATTGTGTCAGCATGGACAAGGACACTGTCATACTTTATCTTCCATCATGTCAGCTTTTCTCTTAGCTTGCGCTTCACCCCTTGGAGTAGGTGTACGCTTTGTCACGTGTTCATTCGTTGGATCTTTATCAAGTGAAAAGGAGACTGATTCTTCTCCTTCTGAAAAGGGATATTGGCCTTCACAAGCTGATTCTCATACTTATTTGGAGGTCTGTCTTCCAGATGGTGAGGCTTTGGTTGTATGTCCTTCAAATAACATTGTCAGGAGCCTTGGACATGTTTATAGCAGAAGCGGATGTTGGATAAGGAATGTAAAACATCAGTGTGGATCCAAAATTCCTTATCCTGGTAAATTTGAATAGTGTGCCAATTTCTATCGTTTTGTTGTAGTTCAATGAAAATATTGTTTATTATTTATATATAAATTTTATATATAATATGAAGTATGATTAATAATATTAATTTATTATTCTTCTGTACTATACTGTATTGTACTGTACTTTGTTGTTAGTTTTTTTTTTGTGTGTGTATGTCATTATATCATCATCAACCAGCGTTTCAAATAGACATTTTCTATTCTCTTTCAGTATTTTTAACTATATTAACAAGAAATAAACCCAGGAATTTGTCCAAAAATCTTCGAAATTTCATCAAATCGACATGACAGGTAAAATTTCACCATCACAAGCCAAATTACACATTTGAGAAATCTTTGGTATTGTTATTACAATGATAGCTCACAGAGTGGTAAAAATTTTGCGGTATTGAACAATAAATACCTCTTTACACAATATTTTCCTACTACAAGGGAGATAGATCACTAGGACCCATCGTAGAGCTGGTGCGGCCAGACCTAGCTGATACACACTCAAGCTTATTCTTGGTACCCGTGAAGGATCCATTCGAATACCAGTGAGATCTTAAAGTAACAAGTTGGGTATACCATGAACTATAAAAAGAAATTTGAAGACATTTCATCAAAACAAATTATACATTGATCATATGGAAATTTTATCAGCTATTCTGGCTGTGATCGCTAATATCTGCCAAGAAAACTAAAAAATCTTGAATTTACGGTTCTGCCGGGAAATTACCGGTGGCTTCCAGTTGAATTCGATGGACTTTTTACTATTACAGTGAGTCACAGTGGATTTGGGATAAAATATAATAAAAATCTATAAAAGGAATTGTAGATATATTTATATATAATTTAATAACTATATAAAATGAGAATATTCACGATAGAACAAAAGAGAGGAGATAGATATGGAGAAAGGGGCGAAACAACGCAAAAATATTTTGATAGAGAATACTTTTTGCTATACCCATTGAACAATAGAATTAATAAAGATTAGAACTAGCCGTTAATAATGGTTCGAGAGGAGGAGAGATGTGCTAATCATAATATAAATAAATAAATAATATTTTGGGAGATTTTTTAGGGTGATCCGCATCATTTCGGGCTGAAATGTGCATTTTGATGGCTCAAAAGAGAGAGGAAAATGGTCAATATAAGGAGGGTAACCAGTCAGCGAAGATAGTAAAGTGAGCTTTGAAACTATCATATCTCACTTGTCATTTGAAATAATTGATGGCAAAATAGGATCTAATAGATAAAAGGGGAAATAATAAATAAATCAAAACGAAGAAAGAGATTCGCTGAGAACAACGTCAATAAAAATGTCAAAAAAATAGAATAATTTAAAAGAAGGAAGGTGGGAAATATACGGATGTAAAAAAGAGAGATATGGCATTTAATAAATAAAATAAAATAAAAGGGGGGGAATATAGGGGTCAAATAAAGGGACGATTGAATTGTATTATTTATATATAACAGTTATAACATATGCACGTTTATGATAGATTAGTACAGTAAAGTATACTGTACTATACTATACAATACTGTACTACTACTGTACTACTACTGTACTATACTAATAATAATAATAAATAAAGATAGAAATGGTTTATAAATTTTAAAATATTTATAAAGGATCAAAGCGAAGAAAAGGTCAAGGGGTTAATAAATTAGGGAGGAATAATGTAAAAATAAAAGATATTGTATTAATAAATTAACAACAGTTTGAGAGAATTAAAGTTGGATTAAACTATAATTAAATAAGAATAGAGAAAGAGAGAGAGAGAGAGTGTGTGTGAGAAATGGCAGGAACAGATGTAATAATAATCATCATAATTTTTTTTTTTTTTTTTTTTTTTGCAGCCATGTTCATTATTTTTATCCAGAACAGTGTGTGGACAATTGGGGAATGTCATCAATGGAGGTAAATCTGTCCACAGACTTTCTTGAAGAAACAATACTATGCTTAGCACTTTTTTCAGTAGTATCTTCGCCAGCCCACTGGGTTATATGGTCAGTCCTGAGCAAGGGATCAAGGGAGGGTAAGGGACCGTAAGAGTTGTCAATAGGTTTGTGTGCAAGAGAGTGGGAAGGAACTCCTTCAAAATGGGGGAAGGAGTTAGGTTGATGATCTTGAAGGCTTTCCGTTGTACCTCTCATGGATAAATCCTGACTCACAAGCTGAGTGGAACGAAGAGCAAACAAAGAGTCGCTCAGATTCAATGGCTGTGAACGTTCAAGGAGAGAAGCAGATGAGGAGAATGAGGAGAGAGAAATAGGAGTCTCGGAGGACGCTCTAGAAGATGTGGGATATGATGGACAGGATGTCATGGTTGGGGCATAAGCCATTTGTGGGCCCACAGCTAAGGAAGGCATTCCTGATGTCGTGGTTTGGAGAGGCTGGGATTGGAAAGATAAATACTCGGGAAAAGCAGAACTACCGCTGCTGGAAGAAATGGATCTGCTCGAATCATGTTGGGCATTGTCTCCTTCTCTCTCTCTTGTTATGGTTGCATCAGCCATTTGACGGGAATAGCTCCTCTCAGAGATAGGATCAGATGAGTGTTCTGAGAAAGAGTGTGATGGGGAGCGGTGGTCTGATATTGTCGAGGAAGAGGTGCTATTTACATGGGGGGGGCCAGATCTCACATGCACCGAGAAGGGGGAAGAGACATGCGGAGGGGAGTCTGAGGCTCTTCTTGGGGGGGTAACCTTGGAGGAAGCCATGACATCTGAAGAAACAAAAGGAAGCTTCTCTTGTTCAAAACTTTCTGTTCTTCTATAAATAGAATCAGAGGCGGTACCACGGGAACAAGGTACCAATGAAGGCAGAGCAGGAGTATCAATATGGCTGTCAAGATGGGTATGATTGGGATTCTTTCCATCTTTCATGGGGGTTGGCACGAGAGATGGGCCAAAACAGGCAGGGAACTCCATGGAAGAGTCAGAAGGACTCCTAGGAGGACCAGAGACGCGAGAAGGATCATGAGGGAATGTAGAGGAAGAATATGGGATAGAGTGAGGATTAATGGCACTACGAGAGTGAGAATCGTGAAGATAACCGACAGGTTGGGCGTAGGCTCCTGCAAATCGGTCATAGGAGGGTGGTGGAAATGAATGATATCTAGTTGGCATTTTTGGTTCAGTGGTTGGGAAATAGATCCCATTATTAGGGGCTATATGGCCTTTTTCTTCAAAATGGTAAAAATAGGAAGGGTGCATATCTCTTCTGGACGTAAAACAAGAGGAAGTTGGATCATGATAATCCGAGGAGGTTCCATAGTCACAAAAGGATTTTGTAATAAATTGCTGGCCTTGACCTTCAACAAAATGGGAAGATTGGCCAGGGAATGGACGATAAGGTAAGGTTGGACTAGAAACAGACGAATCACGTGGTAAAAAATGGGTATGGGACTGTAGATATAAATCAAAACTGGGTTTATCCATTGAATAATTTGTCGTTTGGGGGTGTTCAGGAATGCTGGAGGAGTCATGCTGACTTTGAAAAGTAGAACGAGGAGCTGAAGAAGCAGATTTGGTTCCTTTTGGAATATCTTGCGAATGAATTGTCATTTTTCCTCGCCTTCTTTGCTTTTTGAGTGAAACACGAGCGACATCAGCAATAAGTTCTCGACCTCCCAAAGTCATTCCATTCAATGAATCGATGGCTCTTTTATGTTCTTCATATGTTTTGTAATCGACAAATCCAAATCGATTCCCATCTTCAAAAGAAATTCTTTCGACATGAGAATCTGGGTTTGCATACTTGGAAACAAGAGATAAAAAATCGGATTTAACATATTCTTTTGGTAGATTATAAATAAAAACAGTTTTGTTCATGGTTACAGTCACTCTAATGGTGATCAAAACTTGTAATGAGTCAAAGAAACTCACTCTGAACGAAAAAATGAGAAAATAACATCTTTACGTAGATGATTTTAAAATCGCAATATAACTATAAATAAAAATAAATGTTCAATAATAACAATATCCTTATGTTCTCAAGCTAGAGAGAAAAAAAAAAATGACGGAAAATAAAGACTTGCGGTTAAATTTTATTGGGCAAAATCCAAAATATAATTCCATTATTTGGCGAAGTGATTTATATTTTCAAGTTTTAAGAGGGTTTGGACTGCATTTGAGCATCAAAAATCCATTTTTGTTCTAAGCTTTGTTATGGCATAATAAACTCTAAAAATAGTATGATTTGCAGTAAAAAATAAAATAATATTGAATTTATGTGCTCAAATTTAGAACTTTACAAATCCACCACCCCTTGTAATTTTCAGTAGGTTTTCAACTCCAGACTTTTCCATAATATCCTTAACATCATCTTTAACCATTTTATATGTCATATCCAACAATTGAGACAATGAGAGGATCTTGGGCTCACTCTTTGTGCTTTCTTCCTTCTTCTCAGCCTCTTCTTTCTCAGCCTCTTCTTTCTCAGCCTCTTCTTTCTCAGCCTCTTCTTTCTCAGCCTCGGCATGTTCTTCATCAGATACTAATAATCGAGATACCTTGGTGATACTGGATATATCCTCCACTGGAAGCTCATTCACCCATTGTCCTAACGTTCCAAGCTTAATTCCGGCAATCTCATCCAAAGAATTCACCAGAATATACTCGTACATACCATACTCATCATCGAATACATCGGAAGAGAAGGGAGCCATCCTCCCCTTCACATATTTCTCTTCATCAGGAAGGAATGAGAGGCTGATTGTAACATTATCCTCCTCCTCTTTCTCACCTTCTTCCTTGGTGCCAAGACCAGACTTAACAGGGGAGGGTCCGAGACCATCGCAGAGTTCGAACCAATCGGAGTCAATATCACCAATAAAACGATAAGCTGGGGCAAGGTTGATATCCTCAGAACTGAGCATGGCGTCAATACGGCTCAACAAACGATATTCCATCACGTTGAACAGAGCATAGGCTCTCTCAACCAAAGGTGTGACAACAGAATGTAGTTCCTGGGGAACTCCGACCAGAAACTCCCTAAATGGCATACGACGCTCCTTGTCTTTCCCACTACAGCAGCCGCCTTCACACTTGTGATCTCCACAGCACTCACCAGCACCTGAAGAACATGAAGAACAATCAGTATCATCACAGCCACCGAAAATATCGCATGATCCAGAAGCACAAGTCTTATCGATCGCACTGTATGTCGGGAGGCAAGCCCAGATATAGGTCTTGAGTTTCCTTGAAGCACGTTCGGTCAAGAAGTGACGGATACCTTGGATGACAGCATGCTGCATGACAGGAATGTCGATATATTCTCCCTTGATATTCTTAAGACCACAATCCCATGGGGAGGGGACATCTTGCTGCCTCTTCCAAGCAAATGCAGCTTTGGAGGAAGGGGAGAGACATGAGGCAGATAAGGTGAAACGAATGGATGTACGCTTGAACATCAACCTTTTGAAAGCATCTTTAGAAGCGAACAAACTGAAGAAACCAAGCTGAGCCTCAGAAATATCAATAGCATGTACAACTTTCCTTTCTTCGGCACTGGGCAAGGCTGAAACTTTTTTGGCAAGAGAAGGAAGTAAAAGAGAGGCAATATCACCAGCGGATTGGATAGATTTAGGCTTTGATGTGGACGAAGTAGACTTTTCTCCTTCTTCACATTCTTCAACGGGTTTTTCACCCTCGTCATGAGCTTTCTCTTTTTCAGAAATTTCTTTTTTATCTTTAAGTTCTTCTTCGCGTTTCTTTTGGAAAAAAATGGCCTTTTCTTCAAGGCTTAGTTTTCTAGCCTCAATCTTTTGAATAATGGCTAAATACTTCTCAAGAGAAATTGTATAATCAAGGGTAGCAAGATCTTCGAGGGTAACATACTTTCCTGATAACTGAGCTTTGTGGCATTCTACATTATTCTCACTATAAAAGCAATCTTGGAGAAAAGGGACCAACTTTTCATCGGCTAGAACAAATGAATTGGGTCCAACTCCTTTTTTAATTGAAGCAAGTGAGCATATAACATATCTGGTCTTGGGATCAAGCTCTTCCAGATAGAAGTCCATTCGTTGTTCATTGGTTGTAAGAGTAGAATATTCAGGGAAAATACCTAACAACAAATCATGTGTCGCAGTTTTAGTGAAGTCCATTCTAAGAATTCCCAAGAAAAATCGAGGTTTAATTTTCTTTATGATTTCTTTGCATAAATTGAATATCCTATGTAATATTCCGAATGTATAGACATATTCATTGACTAAAATGACATTAAAAATATGATTATACTACTAAATAAAAAAATAATTTTAATACCTCAATTTTTAAAAATATTTTCAAATTATACATAAAAATAACTTTAAAAGTATATTTAAATTTCGTTCCATTTCGAATTGTGCATGATAATTCGAAATTTGACCGTCAAAATGATTCAGGGCTGATTTCGTTGCAAAATACAAGATATTATATCCTATAGAATCATTTTTCATATAATTTCTTACGTTATATAATTGAAGTTTTGTAGCAGGTTGATTTATGTATGTTGACTCGCTCTACAAATTTTTGTGGAGAAAAAATGATGATGGGCACTCAAGTTCTGTGCGAATACCTCAGACGATATTATTTTCATCTGGTTATCCAGTTGAATGGTATTTTTGCTCGGTTAAATCTGAAGGCGTATTTGATCTTCATCCGATTCTACGGAAACACAAAAAAAACACAACTCTATCAAATATTAAGAACGCTTTCTATAAACTATTTCATCAAAAAGGAAAATCTCATCGTGATATTATAGCTCAATCTATTTCCATAATTAAAGGTAGTGAGGATGATAACGTTCTTTTTGTTGATTATCTCACACCTGAATCTTTCGATACTTTCTTAGTCCAAGCTCGATACACGCGTTTTACGGGTATTTTACAGGAATTTATTTACCCTAGTGCGCGATATAATGAAACTTATAAAGTTAGTTATACCCCTTCCTTCTGCCGGATTGAAAGGAAGAGAAATAAGCATTCCCTTTACAATAGGAAGAAAAGTCCCGTTGAGCGTTGTTCTACATTCCATTCCCTCCCATCAGAAGCTGAATATCTCCCAATATATACTGACACTATTTCGCATGGAATCAATGAGATTACCGACCACATGGTGCAACATCTAATGGTATCTCTGTCGGAGGTTGAGGCAGGGACAGGTGTGAAGGAGGTTCAGACCAGTTTACTTCGACAGGCACCATCGTGTGATGTCTCCTCGATGTGTGGACGGGACAGCTCAATATTCCCACAGTCTTCAAGTTCAACAAGTGAGTCATTCCGAAGGGTATCCACTGCTCCAGGTGGTCGGAGAAAGCGTGGAAGAACCAATTCCCAAGACCTTGGGATGATTGCCGAGGAAGAAGAAGATGTGCAGGACAATTGTTTGGCCATGGATGAATCTAAGCATGAAGATATCCTCGTCACAGGCACAAACACAAAAGCGTCCATGCATAAAGGAGAGTTAGAAGGTGAAAAAGAAGATGATGGTGATGGAAAAGCTCAAGAAGGAGGCCAACAGCTTCGAGAGCAGAGTCTCTTGACTGAGGTTAGTCGTACTATGGGAAGTGATGATGCTCTTACCACTCCAAAGGTTACAAGTGGCTCCACAGGACGGAAACAAAGGAGTCTATCTGTTGGCCATACAAAATACAAACAATCTGGGAAGAATGCTAGAAAACAACCTTTCAAACCATTGAGAAAACAGTTTATTCGTTCTTCCCTCGATGTTAAGAACAAATCATCAAAATCTGTTAATCCTACGCCCTATTCGATGGAAGATAACACCGATCAGTTGGCTATTTTTAACCCCTCTGTGGAGCGTGAGAAAGAGAAACTTCGAAGGTCCTGTTCTGTTCCACCTGTTCATTCATCGCACGCTCTTACCTCGTCTAATTTCATCAAGAAGGTCATCAAAGACATTCGAATCGAAGAAGAGAAGAAGAAAGAAGAGGAAGAGGTGAGACATCGGGAAAGAGAAAGAAGGAGAGAAATGAGGGAGAGAAGACGGAAAAGGAAGAGTTGTAAGGGTAAAAAGGATGCTAAAGAGGCATCAAAACAAGTGGGTAATGGGATTATTATTGGCGAGAAAAAAACTGATGTTCAGTTGCTTGAACATAATCATGGAGCCGCAGAAGAACACGAAGAACAAGAAGTTGAGGTTGAGGAGGATGAATATGATGATGATTATAGCTCTTCTTCTGACACTAATTCTGAGCATTATAGTGATCTGTTTGGACGTGATGCTGCATCCATTGATGGCACCGATGGTTTCTTTGCTCCGTATCTCTCTTCTCTGCAGAAAACGACTGTAATGAAGCTTAAAGGATGGAATAATGACTCCGATATCGTTGATCTTGCTACCCATGTGCATGAAAATGAAGCCCATGAGGCCGCAAAGTTAGCTGCTGCGACCACCCATGGAGAAACTCTTCTTGATGATCTCATACTCGGCAAGATGCAGGAAGAACAACAGACACATCAGAAAAGTGGCCATAACCATTGTAATAACAAGGATTCTGATAGTTCTGGTATAGCTAAGAGAGTTGGGCGGAGTATTACTAAATCGGGAGCCAAGAGTGACTCAGAACAAGGTGACGATCAAGGACAGCAAAGTAATGGGGATGAAAAGGATGCCAAAGACCAACATGTGCAACGGTTAGCAAAAGGTTTTAGTCACATTTACCCCGCTCAGAGTCTTGGACTTGACGGGAAAGATCAGATTAGACCGGCTACAACCGGTGTTGGGACACGTCCAACACTGTTCCCCGGTGTGTCATCCAAGACATCCACATCTGGTTCCTCTTCTTCCTCCTCTTCGTCGTCAATGTACTCTAGGAGAGGTGACGTTAAAGAGTTGGGCAGTTGTTTGATTTCAAGATTCTCATTCATCTGTAAAGTCGACGAAAAGGGAGAATTATATATGTTATTTTGTACAGAAATGAAGATGGTGAGTGCTATCTTCGGCGTAAGGGATCTTTCCTCAAATGTTTTGACCACTCTTCCACTTCCTCCTCCCCCTATTCACAAGGCAATGTCATCTGCACTGAGTAACCAATCTGGATCTATTTTTGGACAAGGCAAGATCGGTTCCAATCCCAAAATAGAAGGAAACGAGGGCCTTCAACAGAGGGCTCGTTCGCATCTTTTTGATTTGATGGGTGGTAGCACCCAAGGGATAATCAATGGTTCCAGCATGGATGCTTTTGATCCTGGTCGGGAGGGTGTATCTGATCGTAATGACAATGCTTTGACGTGCATGAGTATATTTCCAACGATCAGAAGTTCACCGCCTTCAACCCGATCAGCTTCAACGGGGTCTTCTTTCTCAAAGTCTAGATATCACAACAATACTTCTGGAATTGGTTCATCTTCTTCTTCTTCCTCTGTTCCATTTGGTTCCTCACGTGAATATGGTCATAGTTCTATTGATGGGAGACCATCAACAACCCACAGTGGTCAGAGACGAGGTCCTTCTTCCTCTTCTCAATCTGGCTCAATGATTCCAAGAAGACCCCTATCCTCCTCCTCTTTGATAGCCCTCTCGTTGAGTCATAGAGATCCAATTTCACTTGGGATGGAGCAGAAAGATCGTTGGAGAATGGAGGAAAGACAGCTACGAATCCAAGAAGAGGAGAGGAAAGAGAGGGTGAGACAAGAAAGGTTGGAGAAGAAGAGGCAGAGGATTGCTGAGAAAAGACATGCAGCTGTGCATTCAGCTCCTGGATTGAGACGTTATTGTGACGTTCAGAAAGGTGCCGATGGATCTTCCTTTGCTTCAACTGGTGGAGAACCTTCATCTTCAATTCGTAGTTCATCTGCATTCGGTTCTTCCATTGGTCATGTTAGATCGAGTAGATACCAAGTCTCAGGCCTTCCACCCCTGCCAAAGCATCATACAGACGCTAATAATAATAACAATAATAATAATTCAAATAATAATCATATTAATACTAACACAAGCGCATCTGGTCCTTCTTTAGTCCCTGCAATGACCACAAGTAGAAGACAGGGTGGTGACAGTTTGCATTACATACCGGCTGCTGATGATGTGAGTTCATCTATTGGGGTATCTCCAGGGAAGACAGAAGTCCGTCGAAGTTCGAGTAGTAGAAAGAAGAAAGAATCGACTAGACGGGCTCTCTCTTCGTCATCCTCATTCACATCGGTGTCATTATCCATTCTTCCGGCATACTTAACCTCTGAATATCTTCCCATGTCTCCACACCCACCTCCAAGATCTCAAGGAAGAGCAATGTCCCAGCAAGGTGGCAGGAGGAAATTATCTTTAACAAACCAACGATCGAGAACACTTATCTCTGCTCAAGGTGGTCGAAGATCTGTCAAATACTTATCAACTAATAACATATCCTCGATTCCACACCCACCTCCAAGATCTTCTTCTTCTTCTTCTTCTTCATCCTCCTCTTCCTCTGGCTTTTCTTCCCATCTATCACAGGTCTTGTGTTGTTGTTCTGAGTGTGGGAGTCCCATGTCCCTAGCTCACGATATTACTCACAAATCACTCATTTTACTACATTTCCACAGAATGCTCCCGACGTCTCTTCATTATGTCCTATCCTCTTCACACACTCATATGAAGGAGATGGTGACGAATATTCTAAAACGAGTGCGAAGAATGGTTCCTGGTTCTTCCTTGAAGAGTCCTAGGTTTGTTGAACGATCAGATAGACGGAAAGAAGGGAGCTCACAGAATGGTGGTCATCAAGGGGCATCTGATGTTGCTGGAGGTGCTCATTCAGATAGATTCTCAACGGCAGTCATGTCTCCAAAAGCTCATGTGGCCACATCTGGATCATCTGATGGGACCCTTGTTGAAGCTCTGAAAGGTGTGGAGGATTGTGGAGATCCGCTCCCATTCTCTCTGGATGCCAGTATTAAGAATCCTGTCAAGAATCCCTCTGAACTTAATGGAATTGTGTGGCAATATGAAGATTCTCATCAGCAACACTATGGAATTGATTCTCCAGGAATTGATGGGAATATTGGTGGAATAACAACCAGAGGGAAAGATAAAGATTTATCGACTTTATCATCTTCGAGAGGATCAACAAAAATGAATGCTTCATTGAAACTTTCTCACCATCATGACTCAAAGACTATTTCTGGAAATGCCCAGAAAGAGGATGGGAAGGGACCAGGTCCTGTAATGGCTAAGAGTACTGTTATATCTTCTTCTATTCCAACAATAATGCAAAAGCCGAGCTCTCCTCCTCTTCAACTCGCTGGAAGAGCATTTACTCCGATTGAAATGTTGGATCTTACCGAGAAAGACATGATTCCGCCTCCATTGTTGATATCTCATCCATTCTTGACTTTATCTAGATTAGCTTCATTGTATTCCAGCATTCATGAGTGTTGTAAACTCATTCAAGTATGTGGAGAATGTGCTTCAAGAGCTAAAGAAATTCAAAGGACAATCGATGAGAAGGAGACAAGAAAACTTGTTAAAAAGGTTAGATATCTATGAAAATATCATTTGGATCAGGTTATTATAACTGAATAAAACTTTTCACTCGATATTGTGGTGTTGGTTTATATAGAGTAAAATTCAAAAATTGAAATGTTTTAATTTATTTAAATTTGGATGTGTAATTTATTATAGTCATTGGCTACTGTGTTATTCAAATTAATTTTTCCGTGACCATGATCAATGCGTTTTCGATTGGATATCAATGAATGTCAGCGATTTACCTCATTTTGAGGAATTACCTGAGCATTTAGATGGAGATAATGAAAGAATATGTGATGTAGCTGATTTATTTATCCCAATTCAAACAAGCTCTCCATATCGAAGTTGTTTGTCTTTTTTACGAGAAGCTTGGCATTGTTTAGATGTAAAACATCAAAAAGCTATTCATCAAAGGGAAAAGAAAATCCATCAAGCAAATGGAAAGGAGTTGAAATCAACAAGAGCTGATTCTCTGCGTAAAAAGAGGAGATATCGTCGATTTTGCACAGCTAATATGGGACAAGCTCCTATACATTGCAAGGCGACCAGAATATATTCTGATATTCCATATATCAAAAAAGTTTCCATCAATCCTGATATATCGCATACACCTGAAAGAATTGAAGAGAAAAAAGAGCCAAAGCTTGAAATACAGGAAGATAAGGATGAGAAAAACTTCTCCTTTAAAACTAAAGTGGAAGAACCGTGGTTTTCTCTTGCTGATGAAAGTAGCTTAAGTTCTTATGCTCATTTTGTTCGTTTTTTTAATAGCCCCACGCCTTATTCTTCTTATTTTTTATTTCGGGAAGACAAGATTAAATTCCAAGAATATACTATGGTTCATCATCCCATGTTATTTCATTCTTCGTTCTTTAAACAATCTCAGAGTGTCAATTATGACGGTAAAACATATTTAAAATCTCAAATAATGGCATTTTTATCGTCGTTATCCAAAAAAAGACGTCAGACGCTCCTTACTCCTTCTTTTGAGCAAATTGAGGATCTTCTTGCATCATACAAACTTCGTGGGGATCCAAAACACTTCATGGACTCTGATCTTCCACCCCATGTTGAGCCTTTATCCTCTCTTCCTCTCTATTTCCTCCTTGATTCAGCCCATATCCACAGACTTGCTTATATGCTCGAGGAGAAGGCTAACAAAGCCCGTGGAAAAGCCTCTATCCTTCCGTCTTCCTTCATATCCTCTTCTCTTTACCAATCTCTCAATTCTCGCTCGAATCCCAGTGGTCGTTCACCGATTCGGATGGTTTCCCAACGCTTCCGGGGAGTTGGTCTCCGCAACATATCTTCCTTCCTTTCTATGAACGACAAGGATGGCGGAAGAAGCGTGAGTCGAGAAGGTATCAGCGATCTGTTATTCATTGTGTTTGTTATAGTTAGTTATGCTGTGTGCATTTCAAGAGAAAGCCAGTTACATCGGTTTGACCACTCTCGTATTGCCTCTGCCTACTTTAGATTCAGGGGTCAAATGCGGACTGCGCTTAATCCTGAGCGTGAGAATGCGTTTAGAACAGACTCTGACGAAGAGATCGCCAAGAGACATGCTCTTTTGGAAGGAACAATGGCTGAAGTGGATGTTTTCCCACATTTACATGTCCCTTCGTCTTCCATTCCGTTTATTCCAGAAGTGTACAACGATATTTTGTGTACTTTGTTGGCAGGACACGAGGTTGGTGAAAGAGTTGTCGGGTTTGAGGAGTGCCTTCGTAAGTGGAACATTACTCAGACAAGCTCTTCTTCTGCTTCAGCTCATCCCTCGGCTTCAAATCCTTCCATCCAGGCATTGCACGAGGGAATGGAATCTTCTTCTTCTTGTTCAGCTTCTTCCTCGAAAGCGGAGACTCATGGGATACCGGTGTCAACTGATTCTATAATTGGAATACCGATATCTTCATCAAGTAAGAGGAAGAGGAAGAGGAAGAAAAAGGGGAAATCAAAGTCATCTTCTACACCTCCTTCTGCCTCAGATACAGTGCATCACCATTCACATCCACCTGGCAAGAATAATGCTTCTTCTTCTTCTTCTTCTTCTTCTTCTTCTTCTTCTTCTACCTCGTCTGTCGATGGTTCTGATCTTTCTCTATGTTCCTTTACTCCTAATGAAAACCGCACCTTGTTACCTGAATGCATAATTAACGATCTATATGATAGGTTTGAAGAATTACACAAACATATCCATGCATTTGAGCATTTTTCATGCATCCACTGTGGAGTTGAGTATTACTCAGACACATCAGTGCACGCTGATGTTATTCTTGCGAAAACACGGTTTAGAAGGAACAAAAAGGATGGTCTGGAGGAGTGTTTTGACATTCTTAATCGACACTCTTCTTCTTTTCCTTGTTTGCGAACCATATGTCAATGTTTCATGATGTTTACTGACATATGTTTCTTTTTACCATGCAGTGCACTGTTCATGCAATCTCTGTCCGATAACTACGCATTTTGTATGTGTGTATGCGCTCAGACAAGTAAGAGAGAGGAGAAGAGAAGGAGACAACAGGTCCTCGAGGAAGAAGAGGAGGAAGAAGAGGAAGAGGAGCTTGTCTGTGCGATCGATGAGAACGTCAAGTGCATGTTCCAGGGCGTTCTTGTTGATAAACTCTTCAGTGGAGGTTACATCAACCATGACTCCCAACCTTCTTCAAGTTCTTCTTCAAGTTCCCTTGTGAAAAATACTACTGGTAATAACACAGATGTAATGAAGCCATCTTCTTCCTCCGTTTCCATTCCTCCTCCTCCAACCGGTCAAATCAGTGGCTATGAAGTTCGAGATGTCTCGTTGATTTTCTCTCCGGTTGTGTATTCCTCTACTCTTCAACTCTTCCACAAAAGTCTGTCTGTCTCTCTCGCTCTCACATCTTTCACACACCGCACGCTCTCCGTGTGTATCGGAAAAGTGATTGAGAAGGCTGTGTTTGACGAATACATCAGGGAAAGTGAACTAAAAGAGGAAGAGGAGAAAGAGAGAGAGAGAAAGAAGAAGAGGAAAGAGGAAGAGAAGAGGAGGAAAGAAAGAGAAGAGAAGAAGAAGGAAAGAGGAAGAGAAGAGGAGGAGAGAAGGAGGAAGAAGGAAGAGAAAAAGAGAAGAAAGGAAGAAGAAAGGAAGAGAAAGGAAGAAGAAGAAAGAAGAAAAGAAGAGAAGAAGAGAGAGGAAGAGAAGAAAAAGGAAAAGAAAAGAAAAAAAGAAGAAGAGGAAAAGAAGAGAAAGGAAGAGGAGACAAGAAAGAAAGAAGAGAAAAAGAGAGAGGATGAAAGAAAGAGAAAAGAAGAGGAGACAAGAAAGAAAGAAGAGAAAAAGAGAGAGGATGAAAGGAAGAGAAGAGAAGAGGAAGAGAGGAAGAAAGAGAGAGCGGGAAAAGAAAAGAAGAGAAAGGAAGGAGAGAAAGAGAAGAAGAAGAAGGAAGTGAAGGAAAATGGTCAAAAGAAATTAAAAGAACAAAAGTTTGAAGGGGGGAAAGAAAAGGAAAAAGAGATAAGAAAGGAGAAGGAAATAGTTTCTCAAAATGCTATTTTGGGAAAAGAAGAAGAGCCAATCTCGTCTTCATCACTTCCTTCAGCTTTCAAACAATCATCCATCCATTCTGACGGATCTATTCAACCGATATCTTCTCTCCCCTCTTCTAATGAAGAAAAAGTTCAGCTGCCCGGATCCGGTAGAGAAAAAGTTCATGTCAGTCGTGACACACAACGTTCTGAGGTTCAGTATAGAATAGATTCCCAAATAGATCCTGCTGTTGTTCTTGATCGTGGCAGTGGCAGTTCTGTTTTACGGGAACATCAATCACCCCAATCTTTTCCCATAGATATTTCACATGATACCCATGAAGCTTCACTCAATACTGCACC
>BQXS01012490.1:9421-21170 GCA_024181965.1 Aduncisulcus paluster
GTGCTCTTTGACACCGAATTGAATGTCTAATAAAGTATTGAACAACTTGTGAGTGAGGACACCACAGTCACCATCCATCTCACAGGGGATCTCAATATCATCTTTTTCATAGAGAATCTTGTTAATGGGAACAACGATAGCGGCGGTTCCAGGTCCGAAAGATTCAACTAAACGACCATCCTTGGCGGCTTCAACGATTTCTTCCATCGAGCAATCTCTCTCAGACATGGTGTATTCGGGGTAACTCTTAACAAGTTCAATAACTGAACGACGAGTAATCGAGGGAAGGATAGTTCCATCCGCAAGGGAAGCTGTGATAACCTCGGGCTTACCAGTCTCCTTATCCTTGATAACAACAAAGAAGGACATGGCACCAACTTCAGTCACATAGTTTTTCTCACCAAAGAGCCACAATACTTGGTTGCAGCCCTTTTCCTTGGCAATTTTCTGAGGGAGGATTGTAGGGGCGTAGTTTCCACCACATTTGCAGGAACCAACACCACCGGGCCAGGCTCTGACGAATTCAGTTGTAGCGTAAAGGGAAACGGGTTTGAATCCAGAGGCGAAGTAGGGACCAGATGGAGACATAATGACGAACATGAGGGCTTTGTTGGGGGAGGCCAATCCAAGTTTGCATGAAGTGGAAACAACAGTAGGACGAAGGTAAAGAGAGTATCCACGCATCTCTGGGATCCATTTTTGGTCAACTTCAACAAGCTTTCTCATACACTTGAGAGCCTCTTCGGGATTGAAAGAGGGTAAAGAGAGACGCTCACAAGATTTCTTCAGACGTTGGAAGTTAAGAAGAGGTCTGAACAAACGAGCCTTGCCTTCTTCATCCTTGTAGGCCTTGAGACCCTCAAAAACTTCCATACCATAGTGGAAGCATTGAGCCGCAGGACTAAGAACAAGATCATGTTGAGGAACAATACGGGGCTCTCCCCAACCTTTTCCCTCTTCCCATTCGATCTCAAGCATGTGATCAGAAAGGTGCTTTCCGAAAAGGAGATCGTCCTTTGGAGGCATGGTCTTAGGGGTCTTAGTAAGGGTAATTTCCAGTTTAGAGAAGTCAATGTCTTGCATTATGCGATATATTTTAGCTTGGAATATGTCTACGAGAAAAAAAACTCGACAACAGAAAAACCAAAAAAGTCAAGGCCCGTCAATTCTACTTATGTTGACTTATTTTTCGGATATTTCGGCATAAAAGTTTACATTAACATCTTATTTTATTCCAACCATTTTCATTATATTATTCAATTATTCGATACTGGAGTTTTTTCTCATTCACTGAAATGACGCCGAAACCTCGGTGAGGAATTCTCTCGCTCTAGCCTGGCCCAGGAATAAGCTGAGCTTATTCAGAAATTTCAAGATTCCTAATAAACAATTATTCACATTTTTATTTTTTGGTTTCTGATCTTGTAAGGGGAGAATCGCCGGTTCTACGCTTTCCATATTCTTTTTTGGTTTGGACATATTGCACAAGAAACTTCTCCCAGAAATCCTCATGTATTAATATTTTATCCAAAGTCGACGAATCCGGCCCGTCTTTCCCTTTCTCTCCTTTTTTAAGGACATGACTGAAATTAAATATTCCCTTAGAAGTTCCACAGTTAGTCATGGATAATTTATCCTCGCTATATGAAGGGTATAGTCTGTGAGCCTCACACGGCAACATTTCTTCTTCTTCATCATCATCTTCATCCACTTCTCTATCTTCTTCCTTATTATCGGAGCCAATTGCGATTAGAGTAGCATCATCTCGTTGGACTTGAGTTATATAGGTATTAAATATAGATCTTTCAACTTCAGAATCAATCTTACAACGGAACTTCTCAACAACGTTCTCAAAGGCCTTAGCCGGGGATATTAATCCACCTTTTTGGAAAAAATCAAACAAAATTCCACCAAATACACTTGCTGATTCCATCATCGCAAAATAGTTTCTAACTTTAAAGTTAACCATCAATCGAGGAATTTTTTTGTGAATCCGCAAAGCTTCTTCACATTTGGATAATAATAAACCAAGATTTTTAAGTCCTTCTTTAAAAATATCTTGAACAAATTCATCTGGACATTTCTCGTGAATTTTCGAGTTGCAACTCATGATAATGAAAACGAAACTATCAGCAAATTTTTTAATGATTCTTAGTCTTTCAATACAATCGAGACAGAAATCGAGAGTACATGGCGAACGATCATGATCTATATCAAGAATATAAAACAGCGTCAATATATTACATTCTCGGATAGTAAAGCAATTCATTCTTATTTTAGGTTTGACATAACCGGCTTCCTCCAATATTTCAGCATTAATATACTCACAACACGCCAAAAAATGTTTTGGGTCCCGGAGTTCGCTAACACGGAGATCAGTGTATGTTACCCTTTTCACAGGACCATTCTGAATAGACAATGTTGACTTCCATTCTTTATGTGTGGATAGCATTTCTATTTGAATCAAAACCCGAAAAAAGATTGACAATCACATTGGACATCTGAATGAGTCAAAATGAATTGGTATTATTAAAATAAAATATAGCTGAAATAACGGGGGAGTCAATTTTTATTTTGTACTCATTCGGAATAGTTATTTATTTTCACTGATCCGTTTACGATCCAGACTTTGCTCATCGAAACTATCTATACCTGCACTTCGCCTTTTACCTCCAGTTATTTCCTCTTGAGATGTCGAGGGATCTATTTTTTTTGACGGAATCGTCTCTTTTGGTTTTGGTGGAGAAAGCAATGATAATCGAGTTGGCACTGCCACAACTCCTCCAAACGGTACTTTTCTTGCGAGAGCTCGTTCCATAACGTTTCTACAACTCTCTGATATGCATTTAGTCGAACATTGACTGTTCATTCCGAATAACCAACACATACTTACAATTGAAGCTGGAGATCGATGAGAGTGCTCAGATCTGCATCCAGAGGATAAAATGATATGAGGATGTGAAAATAACGAGGAATGAAGGCTAAATAAAAGCCGGAAGAGAGCAGATCTATTTGAAAAAGATACTGTAAAATCACTAGTTGATGTTGTTGATAGGGATTCCCCTCCATCTGTAGTTGATGCTACGGCTTTCTTCTGTTTCTTTTTCTTCTTTGATATCTGCTCCTGAGAAATACCATCTTTTGGTCCCGATTTGGACGTTAATTCAACAATCTTATCACCGTCTAACTTTGCTTGCATCATCATGGCATCTCCAATAGCCCTCTTATCGGCTTCTGCACTATGGGAGTATTTTTTAGCCATTGTAAGATACTCATTGGTCTCTTTCTGCTGGAGATCTCTCACGGATCCAGAGAATGGCTTACCTGGGTGTCCTGAACCACAGCTTCCGCACGTTTCAGTGTAAAATTTGGTTCTCAAATGGCGTTTGAACTCACTGGTGCAGAGAGGTGAAGGAGATGGAGCTATCAAAGCAGATGAATATTGGACTTCGATTGCCTGGCCCTGTTGAATAATCTTCCCAACCGTCCCCTTTTTGAGACGAAGATAGGAGAATACAGAGTAATCAATTGTTATGATATCGACAATATATGAGTTAATCGCATGCTTTAAATCCTCATCAGACCGTACAACGATGCTGACAAGGTCGAACTGACGCAAACCAGGATCAGCGAGAGGGAGAGGTTGGTTGGATCGACGTTGACGCTTTGGAATCCGAATAATATTTGGCGAAGATGATTCGCGATCTATTGTAATTCGTGATAATATGAGAAACTCCCTCTTCCTTCTCTCCTCACCAAGAGCAGGATCATCAAGAGTAAATATCCCTTCTTGTTTGAAAAAAGAAAATGGAGCAAGGACTTCCTTGGCTAACTCGGCCGAAGGTTTATCATTAAAAGTAAAATTTATAGCAACTATTGAATATCCATCTGGAGTTCAGAAAGATGGGAATGTAATTTTGAAACAAATAAAGATATGGCAAAATGGCATCAAAAAAGATTTTATAAAACAAAAAATCAATGTAAAAAAGAATAGATTCAATGAGATATTGTTCAAAATAATCGAGGATTTCGATGAATAGCTGATTATTGGAGGTGATAATGGAAACATACCTAAAAAAGCTGTATGAAGTAATTTTTTCGCTTTATCAGTTTCTAAACGTGTACAATCAATACAAAAATCACAATACATGAAATAAAGCGAATTAGATTGACAGGAAAAGCAAAAAATAAAATCAAGACATGGAACACCCAATTATAAATCATGTTTTACTGGAATTTGCTTTGTATGTTCATCACAATCACTCGTTAACTTATTTGCGGCATACTCACACCCACTAATCTCTGCTTTAGCAGTGTGAGCGGTTTCTTCAGCAGCTGATAATAAAGGTAATAATTTGACCAATTCTTGATATTTGGGTCTATGTGTAATGGAAAAATAAACAATAAAAAATATGATATGTCAAAATATACCAATAGAAAACAAAGGTGTAATAGGGCTATCAAACATACGAACTCTTCATATATCTATCTTCCCAGCGCCTTTTTAGTTCAGATTCATCAATAATTGGCGGTAACATTTTAAATATTCTCTCTATTTCACTATCTATTAATCCAGGAGCCTTTGACTCCTTTTCTATTTTTTTTTCACCGAGTTGGTACCCATCAATGAATAAAAATATATCTTTCATATTATTTTCAATGCTTAATAACAATCTGTCCATCTATATCATCACCAAAACCACGAAATGATATTTATTAAGTTAAGTTATCATCCTATTATACACCTATATATTGAATTTTTAAAGTAATAGGAAATAGAATTAATACGAATTATTCGGATCTGTATCTTTCAATTAATTCTTTCATGGGGGCCAACTCACGTTCTTGAATCAATTGGAACTCATCAGCGAAGAATATGAAGTGTTTGAAGCATGTATTCAAGTGAGCCTGTTCACCTTGTTCAACAATAACTTGGAAATGAGCGAAATAAATGTGGGCATAAACACGAAACATCCTCTTGAAAATATTTCTGACTATCTCTCGGAAATTTGATGGGAATGGGGCACCCCACTTGTGAGGGAAAATCGTTGTGTCAGATATCTGCTTTTCAACCCAAGCCATAAGATATGTAATGTAATCAGGGGCAGAAACACGGATAGGAGTTTTGATCTTCTCACCATCAGCCCAAAGGTACTCGTACTTCGGTCCAGCATTCATCACGGGACAAGAAGCCTTTGTGCATACCTCAGAAACAGTACAATAGAGCATATTAATGGCATTATAAAAATCAACAGTGTTTGAAGCTAACCACTCAAACAGGTCTTCTCCTTCGGGAAGCTTCACAGCTTCTTTCAGATTACCGGTACCTAAAGTGGCATGAGCATACGTTTCAAGTTCTTTCTTTGTCCTTCCAGTACGTTCAGATCCTCTCTTCTTCAGTAGTGTGACAGTGGTTGGATCTGCGGATTTTTTAAGTTTTTTTGCTAAAATAGTTTCCATTTGCATTGTTTAACAGTTATTTAAGGAATTATCAATTGGAATGTTCTCCAAACAATGAAAGTCATCGATCTCAATGGGATTCATTTTAATCCACAAAATAATAGGAATATTAAAGAGTATATTCTTGATATATGACGATACGTGTATTTATTTTACAATTCTATATGTAGATATCATGCTAGAATTATCAGCCGCTACAAAGTGTCATACGATCTAAAATACTAGAATATATTCTAAAGAATAAATTAAGCACAAATATTTCACATTAATATCTCTGAACCAGTTGAATTCAAGAAGATAACAAAAATCTCACAAAATCGAGTAATGCATGGGAAATATTTATTATATACTCCACTTTCAATATATTTGATATTCTATATGAATTCTATTGGTTTGAAAGGAATAAAAAGCAAGGAGTTCCATTTTCGATAACAAGTATGAGATATAATAAGCAAAAATCTCAATCCTGACGCATCTTAAGATCAAATTTCTCAACACCTTCTGGAGTGATAAGATAGGCAACTCCACCCCACCCAGAAAAGGCGTCTCTATTAACACCAGCTTGAAGACATTTATCAGCGACCTTCAAGAGTTGTCTTGGTTCCATATCTTTTTCCCAGTACTTTTCACAGGCACCTGTAACATAATCAGCACCGGTACCAGCTACGACAAAATCTTCAGGCTCAGTGGTGGCTCCAATAGAGTCCATTGAAGAAATGAAAGGAGATCCATCATCGTGAAGACCAGCAATTATAGGTTGGGCAAAAAATGACCCAAATCTTTTTTCATATAATGTGGTACTAACAAGCTTTGAGAAAACATGGGGTGGCATAGATCTTTCTTGTTTGAGTTGGAATAGGTTTACATGGAATCGAAGTTTATGATGAAGAGTAATAACGTCAGATGCGAGACCAGCTAAACCGAAAAAAACTCTTGGATTCATCTTAAATATTTTTGGGAATGATGTCGACACGGTTTCATATTGAGATCCGAGTCTAGTGTCACATAGAATGACAACACAGTTTTTTCCTTTCATGCTTAAAACAGTTCCTCCATTAAGAGTGAAGGGATTTGACATTATTTTCTTGTTAGTTGGGTTATTCGATCAAAACAACAAATCAATACTTGAATTTTACCAGCGCTCAAAATATTTTTCAGATCCCATTCCATATTATAAATTGAATGAATAAAAATTCAAACAGTTTTTTTTATTCAGAATGTTGCTTCCTCGCTGTCAAAGCATCCCAAAATGATTCATCCTTAAAACAGATGAATAGAACAAAATCAGAAAGGTAAAGCATGTTATATATGCCAGTTTCATAAGTTTTTAAGCAGGATATAGCCTTTTATGTCCTCAATATCCCACGGCTGCATTTTTCTCGACAACATGTCAAGTAGAGAGGCTTCTGTCTCTTTCGTTGCAACAGCAGAATTTAATCATGATGTAGGAAATACATTGTCCCATATTTATCCTTCAGATACAGTACTTCCAGCTGGATATGACCAAGAGTCGATTGCAGCCAGATGCTTACCAGCAGGAGCTCATTTACGTGATAGGGACAATACAATTTTAATATTACATCCCATATCCGCCCCTCATCCTCCTAAAATCACTCAAGATGACTATGAAGGATGTATTTATGGAATATCTTGTTTTGAAAACAGAAAAAACGAACATTTTCATCGTGGAGCTTGTCAAAAAGCTCTTGTATTATTTTCCAAAGCTCCTCTTATTGCAGTTTTCAAGCCGTTCATTCATTGTGCCCTTACCAAACTTCTCGATAGTGCAGAAGAAGAAGCCGTGCAAGCTGGGACAAAAGGATCAGAAAAGGAGAGTAAGGTTGATTATCCGTGTGCTAAAACCTGTAATAATATTCTACGACAACTCTATGAAGCCATCCACTTCGGGAATTCTCTTCCAGGACAATCTGCGTTTCAGGTGAAATTATTTGGCCGACCATTATTGTTGCCTGTCCCTCCTGCCTTTCCAAGCATATATTCCGAAAGTTCTGTTTGGAATCTTGTGAGGACCTTTGGTAGTGACATTATGATAGCCTGGGCTGCTGTCCTTTCTGGCAAAAGGATATGTGTAGTTGCCACCCTTGCAGCTGCGAGTATTGTGTGTGACATTGTTCTTGCTCTCCCTCTTCTTGTATCTCCTCTAGCTTTCCCGGCCTCAAGATGCACTCCTTACTTTGATATTGCCACCTCTGAATCTCTTAGAGGCATTCCTGGTCTCATATGTGGGTGTACAAACCCTTTATTCAAGGATCATAGGAGTAAGTTCGCTGATTTAATTATTGATGTTGATAACAAGCAAATGAATATGCGTGGAGATTGGTACAGTTCAAATTCCAAGGATAAACAGTTCTTTTCAGCGATATTCAAGAAGAAACGCGAGGAAAAATGGGTTAGAAAGCAATTTGAGTTGTACACATTTGCCTTTTTGAAGAATCTCTTCAGAGAGGATATATCAGCCGTACCCTCTGGATCCACTGGTGATAAATCCAATCCAAAGAATGCAAAGAAGTCAAAGAAAGATGATACGATTGGATCTCCATCCTCCTCCTCTGGAGTTGATCATCTTCGAGGTATCTCAGCGACATCGAATGAGTCGTCTCTCTCCCGTCAGTCATCGGGGAATATCTTCCATTCTCCACATTCATCCGGCACAACAACCCGCAAACGTGCAGGAGTGAAGGAGTCAAATGATGAAACTCTATCGTTGTTGGCTGAAGAAGATGACGAAGATGAGGATGATATTCAAAGTGAAGGACCCATTTCTAGCGGTGAATTGGCATTATCGTCCGAGTATTCATCCCCTAAAAAGAAGAATGGTGGAAGAAAGAGGAGCTCATCACTCCTTGAGGTTGTTCAGCGTGATCAACAGGGTATCCATACTCATAGTAAGTTATCAACTCAACCCGCTTCCTTTTTGAACGATGAAGAGTCTGAGATAGATGAGGAAGAGGATGCTGGAACAAACGCTGCCACCCCTCTCACCCCTTCGGCAGCTGTTCATTCCCCTCGTGTCAAATCCAAGGCATCCGTGTCAAGTCCTTCGGGAAAACATATAGCACCTGTTAGCTTACCAACTTTCTCAACCTCTGAAGATGACTCTGTTCTCACCAATCCACCTGATGGGGTGTTTGAAGGAGCTTTTCCAACATCGAGGGAAGCTTCATTCGGGGAGGCTGGATCTTCCCCTGTGCTGACGAGATCTCCTTTCCCGACTTCACCCTTTCCTCGGTCTGGAACTGCGATGCTCCACTCATCACCGTCTAAAAGCGATATTGGATCATCACTCGGCTCTCCATATATTGATATTCCTGAACTCCCTGACTCCTTCTCTGCTTCGCTCGCCATTCCCACTTCTCCAATCACAAGCAAATTTGAGGAAGCTGAAGAAGCCATGGCGACACTCTATGCCGCCAAACTTCTCACTAGGGCTGACGGAGATGTACCTGAGTCAGCTCTTCCGGATCACTTAGGAAAGAAACACAGATCTCTTGTTCCTCTTGTCCGTCGATGCATCTCTTTCCACACATTCACGACTTCTGACCTTGGATCAAAGACCCGTCTGCTTGTGAAGGAGGAAGAGAAGGGTCTTCAACATGCCATCACTGAAAGCAACGATGCACCATTGCTTGTGGATGCTCTGTATGCCTTCGCTGACCCCTGGGGTGTCCTTACTTCCAACAAGGAGAATGTCCATGTCGCTGTCCAATTATCGAGACTGGGCATCAGCCAATGTTCTGTCATTTCATTCAAACTTGTTCAAGAACTCAAGAAAGCATCCTTATCTGTTCTATCTGAGTGTGTAAGACTTGGAATTCTCCCGATATTATCCTCTCTGTTGACGACTACCACAAGTAACTCTATTGTAAAATACGCTGCACAATGTTTATGTGTGTTCTTCATGCGTTTTATCCCGTTTTCACAGCTCCCATATGCTTGTTCCGATTGGAGTAAGATCGGTGTCAATCTAAATATGGAAACCAGTCCAATTGCTCTCGCAACTGAGGAAGCCTATGCCAATGGAGAATTTGTTGATGTTGTTCGCGAATGTCGTGAGCTTGACATAATCGGAATATGTAACAAGGTCTTGCTTACGAATGTCTCATACGAATCCACGAAGGCCTCTGTATGCTGCCTCCTGTTTTTTATGATTAGACATCCTTTGCTTGCTCCGACAATGCCTTCGCCTGGTGAGGATTCAGTGTCAAGTACTCTAGTTGGTGCAGGCGGCGCAGCATCTTCTTCATCGTCAATGGTGACAAACGAACTTGTTCCTCTTGTTAGAAGCCTGAGTATCGGTGTAGATGACCTCGAAGAATGTGTGGAGCTGTTTGAAAATGTTCTTGATCAATCTGAGAAACTTCTCGAGGATCCAAGTTCTGCCATGTATTCTGACGTGAGTTCTATTCGTTTCCTATTTGAACAAGTCCTCAAACAGGTCCAATTCAAGAGTTTATCAATCAAATCTGCCATATCTTCTACGAAAACAGTTGAACAATCGATTCCAACTCAATCCACCCCCAGTGTAAATTCTAGCAGTTCTTCTTCATCTTCTTCTTCAACGGCCTCAATCTCTTATTCCAATCCTCCTAATAATACAACGTCTCTTCCCCAAGATGGTCAACTTGTTGCTAAGACCCCCCATCAAGGAGGAGACATCGACAAGGGTGAAGATGACGAGGAGGATGAAGAGGTCTATCTTATTGATGTTCCTCACACATACTCTTCTGTGCCCCTTGTCAATACCATAATACACACCATCACGTCTGCCATTGACTTCTTTTGTATCGGAAGTGCTTCTGCATTGTTATATAGATGCCTGTGCATCCTTGGATCTGAGTGTCTGACCGAGAAAGGGAAGACAACGATCAAGACATTCTCCAGTCAGCGAATTGACCAGGGCGATTCACTGCTCAGTGCAGCCAGTGTTGCTCTCCTCGATTTCATTGATGTCAAGACTCTGTGTTCTGTCCTACCAACAATGAAAGGAAGGATGGGATCACTCTCTTCACTTGTGAGGCTATCACAGGGTATCTTTTCCACCTCTAAGAGGACTCAGCGAGCTATTCTTTCGTCATCTTCATCTCTCTCATCTCTTGCCAGTTCTCCAAAGCCTCTCGTTGAACTCAAACTTGCCCAAGTTTGTGACGCTTCTCACTCCCTCATCGATGTGAAGTATTCATCAAGCAAGAAGGACAAATCCAATCAATTGTGTGGGTATTTGTCCAATTGGTTTGAGTACCATCTCTTGAATGAGCTCGGATGTTCCCTAAGTGCGCTCCTCGTATGTGTTGGATCTGAGTCCCAGAGAGGTCATTTGTTCCCATCAAAGATATATCTCGGGAAGAGTGTTTGCATTGGTGATTTGCTTCAATCTATCAATATTAAGACCAAGGAACAACAATCTAATAGAGGAAAAGAAAAGGGAAGGCTCTCCTTGACTGTTGCTGTTGCTTTCAAACTCCTATCCTCTCTCTTGCTGTCTCACACAGGAGCCATTGCCCTCTCTCGGTTCTCTCTGACCCCTATTGTAACCACAGCTCTGTTCTTGTTAACACTGAAGGAAGGAACAGAGCAAGAAATGCTGGACGTGTCGGATATTGCTGATGTTGCCTCATTGTTTTTGTGCCGTCTGTGCACTTTTAAGGAGACAAGTAGGTTTGTGTCGCCCGTTTTGTCCCACATTTCCCGTGTTGCCAGCCATTGTTCCTCTGTTGCTATTAAACTCAGTACAATTCGATACAAACGAAAGAAAGAGAGAGAAAAAGATAGGAAAAAACTTTCTCAACGTGAGCTAACTTTGGATACAAAGATGCTCAAGAGTATTTCAAAATGGAAAAAGGCCTGTGTTTGTCTTCTTCGTGCCTGTTTATTCATTTTCAATGGATGGTGGTGTGAAATTCATAAATATGATAATTTGACAAGCACTTTGTTCTGTCTTCAGCAAATTGATACAAAATATGAAGAAATACGTCTTCTAGTGAATGAACTTGTAGCCGTGTGCACTTCTGTGATTGACCGCATTGAAGAGAAGAAACCTTCTGATTCATCTGAAGACAATGGTGGATTTCAATCTCCCTCTGACAACGTTGAGGATAGGGATGGACAACCTGGAGATAAGGATATGGTTGTTGGAAGGAATGAAGAGCCTCGGGAAGTTGTTGAAGCTGCGATGCATGATGATTCTGGTGAGGATGAGACGTTCTTCTCACCCTCTTCACCCACTTCTGTTCTTGGGGCTGCTCTCTCCTTGCAAGATGATGATTGATAC
>BQXS01012491.1:7437-19374 GCA_024181965.1 Aduncisulcus paluster
TGAACCGACAATTGTCCCAATGCTGATTGCGACTTTCCTTGAATCGTGGATCTGTGTTTTGTGTATTTCTGCTCCCTGTCTTGGTGGGGTGGTCGCCAAACGCTTCATTCACCGTCTTTCAAGCTTTGGAGTGACTTCTCTTCTTTGTGCCCTTGTACAGAACTTCAATGGGACCAAACAGGTCAAGACTCTGACCCCTATCGGTGCTCTCTCCCTTCTTATGGATGTGGCCATGATCGACAATAGAATGGAGGCTCTGGGACACGCAGTTAAAGAATTATACATGCAAAATATCGAAAAGGCCTCACATTATCATGGAACAACATCTACGCTGAGGGGAAAAGAGCACACTGGAGCTGGAGATAGAGTGGATATAGGGACATCAAGTAATATATCAGCAGCAGTAGGTTTAGGAGGATCAGTTGGTGTTGTCAGTCCAGTGAAAGTATTCAAGGAAGAAGAAGATCCATTGCTTGCTGTCTTGGGTTCTGAAGGAGCCTCAAGCAACATCATACAAATGACAAAGAAATTGGCCACTATGATTCAGAGTGGACGGTGGGACGATGCATTGAGTATGGATTTCGTTTCTATTCACTTATTGGTCGAGTTACTCGAAAGTATTCGTCTCCCTCGTGCTCAACAGAAAGAATGCCAAGAAGTATGTAAAAAGCTCTCGAGTTTGGCTTGCAAGATTCCTCCAACAAATACTTTCTGTGATAACAAGGGCGAAACATATTTCAGATCTCCTCTTTCCGGCTCTGATTTGCGACTAGTCGACCTTAAAGACACTCCTAGAACTCCTGTTGATGGTAAAATCATTGGAAAAGCAGTGAACATGTTTGTAGATTCTAAAGGAATTATATATTATAGTTCTCTCAAGTCTGGGAAAAAGGTATATCAAAAGGATATTTATAAGAAATCTACATCTTTGTTGGGTTCAAAGGAAGATCTTATTATTGGAATATGGAAACAAGAATGAGGTCTTTTTCAATCAAAAATAAAGTAATTGCCCCGACTCAAATCAATGTATACCTCATCTTGAATTAATATTCAAATATATTAGTAATATATTAATAATATTACCATCAGGAGGAGGAGTTCTACTTGAACGAAGATTGGGTCGTCTTCATACTCAATATCATCTCTTTCTCTTTCTCGATTGTTCTAGTGTGGTTATTATTTGACTTCATTAAGCTATTTATCCAGCGTATGACCAAACGTTGGTGAGAATGCAAAAATGGAAAGCACAGAAAACAACAAAACTACAAAACACAACAGAAACCTCGAGCCGATGATATTCACAATGTTCATAGATTTCAACTGCAACTTATCGGCATATTATGTCACTTTATAATCCAATATGTAAACAAAACTGGGACTTATGAAACGCTTTTGTATCAGGAGTGGATTCACAAGGATGGCATGTAATATATAATCCAAAGAAAAAGTTCATATATTTTTATGTATATCTTATGCGATATCAATTTCAAAGATTGTCAATTGAGAGTTGTAAGTTTGGTGGCCATCTTTTCCCGCTTTTAAAACAAATTGTATGTTTACCATATGTCACATCTTTTATTAAATGTACATTAAGAAATATTTTAACCGGATCCATTCAATTATACTCACTATATTGTGCTGTGTGGTTGTTTCTTGTTCGTTTTGTTCGTTTTGTTCGTTTTGTCTTCTTCTCGAACAGTTCTCCTTGAAATTCGCGTTGTTGGATATTCACAAATATCATTGTTCTGTTGGTTATTATTTTAGATAATATTCTATCTCTTTTCAAATGAGTTCTTCCACTGGTATTTTTCAAATCGTGGAGCCTCAGTTTATTCATGAAGGAGATGAGGGTTACTGCCCAATTCCTCGAGATGCCCCCAATATTAAGAGTCCGAAGTTTCCAATCATAAAAGCAATAGATAAAACCAAAAATGAAGGTGAATATGGGTACGATCAGAGTTCTAAAGCACAAAGGATGATGAAAGGAGAGTGGAATTTAAGACAAATTACCCAAATCTCCATTCCTTTCTCTTTCTCTTCCCCCATGAAAGGGGTATATATCTGTCTATCAAGCTATTCACCTCCATCACACCTTATCTTCACTCTCACATCTCCAAAGGGTGAGAAAACATCCAAGACATACGAATTTCCTGAATTTAGAGATGATAGTTGGTATTTCCTTCCTGTTGATCTCCCTGATATTCTTCTGTGTGAGATTACAGGGAAAGGAAGAGATGAAGAGTGGTTTGGAATCGAATCCCTTGTTTTCATTAGTAGAGAAGAAACCCCTGAAGAAATCAAAGCTCGTGAATTTAAAGAGAAACTATGGTCTGAAGCTCCAGTTCTGAAACCAGAGTTTGTTAAGGAAGGAGATAAAGAATCTAAAGGTAGAGATTCTATTCCCATTCCACGTGATGATCCAAAGCTTGTAGATCCTTCATTCTCAATGGTTAAGTGCAAAAATGATGTGTTTAGTAAGGAATCTAAGTTGTATGATCAGAGTTTAAAGGCACAAAGAATGTTGAAAGGGGAACGTGGTATTCGCTTATCCCATCTTTCCATCCCTTTCCTATCACCTAGTCCTATGAAAGGTGCTTATATCTGTGTGGATAATTGGGATAGTTCACCCTCTCTTCTCTTCACTTTCATAGGTTGTGATGGTAAGAAGACATTCAAGAAGTATGAATTCACAAAACCTGAACATAAATTGACATATGAATGGCATTTCCTTTCTATTGATTTGGATAATGTTGTATTGTGTGAGATTGAAGGGAAAGGAACGTGGGAAGAGAAGAATAGTCGAGATTTCTGGATGAATTCCCTCTTTTTCGTTCGGGTTAAATATTTTGCACCAGTAGAGCCTCAGTTTATTCATGAAGGAAATTCCAGTTGCTGCCCAATTCCACGAGATGCCCCCAATATTAAGAGTGCAGAGCTTCCATTGATCATAGCGATAGATAAAACCGAGGAAGAAGGTGAATATGGGTACGATCAGAGTTCTAATGCACAACAGATGATGAAAGGAGGGTGTAATAATGGAGATTTTACCCATATCTCCATTCCTTTCTCTTCCTCTTCCCCAATGAAAGGTGCTTATATCTGTCTAGATGGTGACTCTTCACCTCCCTCATACCTTATCTTTACTCTTATATCTTCAAAGGGTGAGAAAACATCCAGAAAATACGAGTTTCCTGAATTTGAACATAATCGTTGGTATTTCCTTCCTGTTGATCTCCCTGATGTTCTTCTGTGTGAGATTACAGGGAAAGGAAGAGATGAAGAGTATTTTAGAATCGAATCCCTTGTTTTCATTAGAGAAGAAACCCCTGAAGAAATATTAGTTCGTGAAGCCAGAGAGAAACTATGGTCTGAAGCTCCTGTTCTGAAACCAGAGTTTGTTAAAGGAGTATCTCATCTGCTCTATGATAGAAAATCTTTTGGTAGAGATTCTATTCTCATTCCAGATGATGATCTAGATCGTATACACCCTTCATTCCCGATGATTAAGTGCAAGGATGATTCATATAGTAAGGAATCAGATTATTATGATAAGAGTTCAAGAGCACAAAAAATGTTAAAAGGGGAAGATAATTTATGGTTATCCCATCTTTCCATTCCTTTTCCATCACCTAGTCCTATGAAAGGTGCTTATATCTGTGTTCGTGAGGATCATAGTTCCCCTTCTCTTCTCTTCACTTTCACTGATTCTGATGGTAAGAAGACATTCAAGAAGTATGAATTCACAAAACCTGAACATAAATATGAATGGCACTTCCTTCCTATTGATTTGAATAACGTTGTATTGTGTGAGATTGAAGGGAAAGAAGGGAGGTGGAATGAGAAGAATAGTCGATATTTCTGGATGGATTCCCTTTTTTTCGTTCGGGTTAAAGATTTTGCACCAGTGGAGCCTCTGTTTATTCATGAAGGATATTTCGATTGCTGCCCAATTCCACGAGATGCCCCCAATATTAAGAGTGCAGAGCTTCCATTGATCATAGCGATAGATAAAACCGAGGAAGAAGGTGAATATGGGTACGATCAGAGTTCTAATGCACAACAGATGATGAAAGGAGGGTGTAATAATGGAGATTTTACCCATATCTCCATTCCTTTCTCTTCCTCTTCCCCAATGAAAGGGGCTTATATCTGCCTATATGGTAATTCTTCATCTCCATCACACCTTATCTTCACTCTCACATCTTCAAAGTGGAAGAAAATATCCAAGAAATACGAATTTCCTGAATTTGAAGGTAAACATTATCATTGGTATTTCCTTCCTGTTGATCTCCCTGATGTTCTTCTGTGTGAGATTACAGGGAAAGGAAGAGATGAAGAGCCTCTTGAAGAGTGTTTTAATATCCGAGGAAGATGCAAACAATATTTTGGAATCGAATCCCTTGTTTTCATTAGAGAAGAAACTCCTGAAGAAATCATATTTCGTGAATTTAAAGAGAAACTGTGCTCTGAAGCTCCAGTTGTGAAAGCAGAGTTTGTTAAGGAAGGAGATAAAGAATCTAAAGGAAGAGATTTTATTCCCATTGCACGTGATGATCCAAAGCTTGTAGATCCTTCATTCTCAATGGTTAAGTGCAAGAACGATTCGGTGAGTAAGGAATCTGAGTATTATGATCAGAGTTTAAAGGCACAAAGAATGTTAAAAGGGGAAGGTAGTGTTCGCTTATCCCATCTTTCTATCCCTTTCCCATCACCTAGTCCCATGAAAGGTGCCTATATCTGTGTGGATAATTGGGATAGTTCACCCTCTCTTCTCTTCACTTTCATAGGTTGTGATGGTAAGAAGACATTCAAGAAGTATGAATTCACAAAACCTAAACATTATTTTGAATGGCATTTCCTTCCTATTGATTTGAATAACGTTGTATTGTGTGAGATTGAAGGGAAAGAAGGGAGGTGGGAAGAGAAGAATAGTCGATATTTCTGGATGGATTCCCTCTTTTTCGTTCAGGTTAAAGATTTTGCACCAGTGGAGCCTCAGTTTATTCATGAAGGAAATTCCAGTTGCTGCCCAATTCCTCGAGATGCCCCCAATATTAAGAGTGCAGAGCTTCCATCGATCAAAGCAATAGATGGAATCGAGGATGAAGGCGAATATAGGTACGATCAGAGTTCTAATGCACAACAGATGATGAGAGAAAAGAGAAATTTCGGACATTTTACCCATATCTCCATTCCTTTCTCTTCCTCTTCCCCAATGAAAGGGGCTTATATCTGTCTATATGATGATTATTCTTCTGACTCACCTCCATCACACCTTATCTTCGCTCTCACATCTTCAAAGGGTGAGAAAACATCCAAGAAATACAAATTTCCTGAATTTGAAGGTGGGAATTGGTATTTCCTTCCTATTGATCTCCCTGATGTTGTTCTGTGTGAGATTACAGGGAAAGGAAGAGAGACAGATTTTTTTGGAATCGTATCTCTTGTTTTCATTAGTAGAGAAGAAACCCCTGAAGAAATATTAGTTCGTGAAACCAAAGAGAAACTATGGTCTGAAGCTCCTGTTCTGAAACCAGAGTTTGTTAAGGAAGGAGGTATAGATTCTATTCCAATTTCATGTGATAATCCAATTCTTATAGATCCTTCATTCTCAATGGTTAAGTGCAAGGATGATTTGTATTGTAGGGAATCTAAGGAGTATGATAGGAGTTCAAAAGCACAAAAAATGTTAAAAGGGAAAGATGTTGTTCGCTTATCCCATCTTTCCATCCCTTTCACATCACCTTGTCCAATGGAAGGTGCTTATATCTGTGTTCATAAGAGAAATAGTTCACCTCAACTTCTCTTCACTTTCACTGATTGTGATGGTAAAAAGACCTTCAAGAAGTATGAATTCACAAGACCTAAAGATAAATATGAATGGCACTTCCTTCCTATTGATTTGGATAATGTTGTATTGTGTGAGATTGAAGGGAAAGGAAAGTGGGATGATAAGAATAGTCGAGATTTCTGGATACCCTCCCTTATATTTACTGTGCCAGAAGAAACAGTTGTGAGTGAACTATTATCCCTTCTGCCATGGGGATATTCCAAGGATGATATCAAGACACGGTGTCTGACATCACATGGAATTATTGAGGAGGCTATGGAAGAATATTCTGAAGAAGAGGAGGATTCATATCAACACTCTTCGGATCAATATTCATCTGGAGACAGTTCTGATTCTTATGGACAGTATTCATTTGAATATCCACAATCTTGGGATCAATATTCATTTGAAGACTGTTCTGATTCTTATGGACAGAGCCAGAGAGAGGAACAATAATGAAAATCTATATTGCGCACAAAGATTCAACAATATCATTGCCAAAGGTGGGGGGAAAAACTCCAAGATAATTTTTCATTCTTCTTTACGGAAATGTAACTATAAAAAATATCATTTATTAAATAATATAAATCGCAGATTACATATATTGCATGGTTCAGGAAAAGAGAAATGAAGCCTGGATGCTCAATTTCCAGAAGAATGTGAGATATAAGCTCTTGTTCGATGCCAAAATATCATCCTGGTCATCACTTTCAGCAACTCTCATTGCAAATATTATTAATATTGACTTTTGACACTTAATCGACCCACAACTCCCGACCTTGGAATTGGGAAAATTCCAAACAATGGGGAAGGTCTTATATCGAGCTAATACATACACAACTTAATGTCAATAAACAAGATATCACTTCTGTAATCGTATTTTTTCGGGTTTTATATAATATTTTAACTCAAAACAGTGTCAAATATAAAAATTGAAAAAAAAAATCAGATTAATTTAATAACTACCCATAGGGCAAGAATAAACAGAACAACAACCAAAGTAATTCCACAAAATGATGCATTTTTCGTATTCATTGCCTTTTTCAACTGTTGAAGCACAATTTTCAATTTATCATCAGCCCCAGACATTTCTTCGGATAAATCATCTAATTTTGTGTTTTGTCTTTGAACTGTTGAATGAATATCTTGAGTCAATAGGCGTAAATCCCCAACTCGCTCATGTAATTCATCAAGCTTCTCAAAATTATCTTCACGCATGATTTGCTGAGATTCAAGGGTAGGGGGAAGATCTTTTGGATGCATATTGGTAAATAAAACGGTAATATTAAAAATAAAATTCTTGGATGTCAAGAAAATAAGCCTGACAGAGGACATTGTCTGCGAGAAGTAGAACTTCTACTATTGAATAGTTCCAATCAAAGTAACAAAAAATTAACTTAAAAATTTATTAAAATTCAATGATAAGATTTTTTTAATTGTTTATTTTTGAATGCGAACATTTTTAAGAACTTGACTCAAGTAAGAAGTTCTTAGTTGAACTAAAAAAAAAGAAATCTCTCACACAGGACAATTCAATTCAATCATGATTCATCTGTTTACTCATCAAAAGAATCTCTTTAATTCAATAAACTGTGACAATATCATATAGTCTTAGATTCTCACACAATGATATCTCACCTCAATAGACACACATTTCTCCTTTTGATGGTCATTTTATAGTATAAATAAGTTCTTGCAATGACCTTTTTCGCTTCTTTTTCATAGATAACTGCAATATTTCCCTTTATATAGGGATTTTAAGAAGTTCTCTCATCTCTCAGATCTATAAGGAAGAAAGGAAAATTAGTTAAGCTAATTTCTTTGTAGAATAGTTATATTCAAAAAGACATATAATAGATTAATCATTAATCAAATAAATAAATTATATCAACTGTATCAATTAAATAAATCCAATTAACTGATGTTTTCTGAGATAAATAAATAATATTATTAAAAAGATATAAAAAGTAATATAATATATCCAGCAACATAGTTGTTAAACCCCCAGTTATACAATAATATCGTCAGGAAGTCTCTCAACAGTGGCATCGTTTTGTTCTTGTTGAAGCATTCTCTTAGCGAATGGAGTCAATTGTGGAGAACTTGTCCTCAAATCCACTTTAGCATTCTTGCAGACCCACTCTTTGCCTCTTACAATCCTGATCTCTAGCCTAGCATCTTCGGTTAACAGTTTTTTCACTCGATTCCAAATGAACAGCCTTCCTTGTTTGCGAATAAACTCAATCAACCCATTATCAGACTCCTGGATAACTTTCCTATTCATAAATATCAATTGAGAGGCTTGTGCTACACTGCGTTGGTGCACAGACATGGAGGGAGTAGCTGGGAACGGTGTAGCGATTTTTGTTTGATTCAGGAGACCAGTCACGGGTGTCATAATGCCAGAGTTGTTCGTAGCATTGTCGGGACGCTGAATGGTACTGCGAATGAATACAGAGTCACCAAAATATGACCCATGAGCACCACCATGACGGAGATGAGAAGGAGAAGGAGGAGGAAGAGGAAGAGGAAGAGGAAGAGGAAGAGGGAAGGGGAACAGAAGAAATGTTGTCAATGCGTTTGAATACCCCACTAACAAAAAGGTTTTTGATCTCATTCATGTCAATTCCTTCAACACTTCCAAACTGTTGGGACATTCTCAAAATGCATCTATAAATAGCTAACTTCCCTTGGTGTGCTCGAATAGTCACTATTAGCAAGCCAAACCCAAAGATTCCAACAATCAATGATACGATGGATATAAGGGCAAAAATATAGAATTTGATAGGGTGAATGTTATAAAACCTGATAATTCTGCACATGAAAGGAAGGTTATCCTTCACTCTTATATACAAGAGAGTATGAGCACCAGTTGAATTATTATTGTTGTTGATATTATTACTTCTTCCAGTTTCTTGAGCATCCTCAATAGATCCAACAGATCCAATAGATGACGAGACGGATTTTCTATTATTGCTATTACCATTATTGGCATTGGAGGCATTGGCATTGGAGGTAGATGACTGAGATTCAAGAGATGTATGGTCATTGTTACCGTCAGTTCTTACATGAACAAGATCAATGAAGGATACAGAAGACTCTCCTCTGCGATGTCTCTGTTCCTCTTCCATGAGAGCTTTGATATATTTCTCATCAAGGGCACCAACGTAAACTAGAGACTCAGAGCGTTCGAGAGCAGTACAAGGGAGAGTATCATCATACATAGAAGGGAACTCTGAAGACTCATAAGAACTTCCATTGCCTTCTGATGCCAGCTTGGCTATATTAGTACTAGAATTCAAGTCGTGATCTTGGTCATTAAGAATGCTGATATCGCTGTAATAATTGTTGTTCTTTGTCACATTTTTGCTAGTTTTGTCGAGAGAAGGACATGAACACATCAAATGTCTGCTCTCTGCCTGTGAAAGAGCTTCAACAAGAAGGTCTTTGTGTTCATTGAAGGTTGATTCATTGTCTGTGACATGTTGTTGTTTAGAGGGGAAAAGACATACAAAAGGAACAGAAAGAGAAGGCAGAAAGCGAGGGAGTTGTTGCATTCTTTCTTCTCCTTTTGCTGGTTCTCTTTTCTCCTCTTCTATGGTTCCCAGAGGTAATTGGTCATCATTTTGGAGAAGTAATTTCTTCATTTCTTCTCTCTCTCTTTCCGTGGATAGGAGTTTAGCTCTTATCTTATCAGCTTTAAATGCTCTCTTGAACACTGATACTCGTTGGTTTTGTAAAGAAGTCAATTGCTTTACAGTAAGATCAGACAAAAGAATATCACCTTCACGACGACCAACTTCACTGATAGTCACATGACTCATTTCATCAGTCAATGTATCAGTCAAATTATCAGTTATTCCAACAACTTTGGATGAATCTCCTTCCTGTTCTCCTCCATTGAGTTTATCTGCTTCTTCTTCTTCTTCTTTCTCAGCGGATCTAATAATAGAATGAATATCGCGAATAACAATTGGATCATTTGTTTCCAGTACAGTATTCCTGACTACCTCCAATATTGAAGCCGGGGAAGAATCCATAACAGTGGGGAAGGGAGCAGAGGTAGAGCAGGAGAGCACAGAATCATCACAATCGTAATGGAGCATTCTCAATAACTCAATGGGAACACATGGAGTAGAATGCACGTGTTGTTCACTGGTTATTATTGGAGCTTTGTCTTGAAGACATTCTTCATGATCACCTTGGTATAACTCTGAGGCTGAGGAGGAATGTATAATACTAACGTTATTACCACTATCACTATCACTATTATCACTATTATCACTGGTATCAAGTATTAGGTGATTAGTATGATTATAGGCATCGATATCGTTGTCGCTCCTGCATATATTGACTAGGGAAGGAAGTAAGATAAGTTCCCAGTGTTGAGATGTATCAGAAAGAGCCCTGGAGACTTCGTTGTACGAATAGGGTGATATAATATTGGCATATATATTTGTGAGGTATTTATAGAGGTTAAATAAGGGATCTGGAAGAGTCACAGGTGACAGATAACTGTACGAACAGAAGAGAAGAGATAAAAGGACAATTATAATGGGTAAAACGAAGATAATCCGCAGCAAAGAACATTTGACGGCGGTGGTTTCTTTTTCTCCATCGTTCAATGCTTTCATGATCTCAATCTCTTTAATTTGTTCTTTTAAAGCATACTCATCGTGAAGTCTTCCATTTTCTTCTTCGCCTTCTTCCTCAAGTTGCTGATCTTTCTTCATCTTTTCAAGTTCGTGGTCAACTTCTTCCTGGAAAGCTATACGTTCAGATGTAGCAGATATTGAAGAATGAGAAACATCGGATATATAAGGAACTGATTCTTCTTCTTCAACAGACACGAACTCATTATCCTCCTGGTCTTTCTTCCGGCATTCTTCCTCTTCTTTCTTCCGGCATTCTTCTTCTTCTTTCTTCCGGCATTCTTCTTCTTCTTGCTGAGCGAGTCGCAAAAACTCTTTCAGAGATTGCATTTCTGCTTCGGCAGCTTTCTTCTTTTTTTCCTCTTCTTTCTTCCTTTGCTTCTCGGCTTTCTTCAATTTCTTCTTTTCAAGCTCTTCTTCTTCTTTCCGCTTCTTCTCTTCTTTTTTACGTCTCTTCTTTTCTTTTCTCTCTTCCTTTTCTTGCTTCTTTCTCTCTTCTTCTTCGGCAAGTTTTTTCTTTCTTTCTTCCTCTTCTTTTCTCATGCGCTCTTCTTCTTCTTTTTGCTTCCTCTCTTCTTTTTCTCTTCGATTTCTTTCCTCTTCTTCTTTTTTGAGCTTTTCTGCTTGTTTTCTCTTCTTTTCCTCTTTCTTTCTCTTCTTTTCCTCGTCTTTTCTCTTCTTTTCCTCTTCTTTTCTCTTCATTTCCTCTTCTTCTTTCCTTCTCTTCTTCTTCTTCTTTCTTTCTTTCCTCTTCTTTTCTAATCCTCTCTTCCTCCTTTCTCTTCCTCTCTTCTTCTTCTTCTTCTTGTTTTTTCTTTTCAAGGATAGCTTGTTTTTTCTTTTTTGAGGTCTTCTTTGGGGGTTTTTCGACCGTTGACTTCTCAAACACATGAACTTCCTCAAATGAAACTCTTCTTGATTTTCTTCTGTCTTTGGAAAGGGAAGAATCTTTTATATCAGCTGTATCATCAGGTTTAGACTCAGATTTAAGGTCAGGTTGTTTAGTATCGGAACCAAGACCTTCAGATTTAAGGTCAGGTTGTTTAGTATCGGAACCAAGACCTTCAGATTTAAGGTCAGGTTGTTTAGTATCGGAACCAAGACCTTCAGATTTAAGGTCAGGTTGTTTAGTATCGGAACCAAGACCTTCAGATTTAAGGTCAGGTTGTTTAGTATCGGAACCAAGACCTTCAGATTTAAGGTCAGGTTGTTTAGTATCGGAACCAAGACCTTCAGATTTAAGGTCAGGTTGTTTAGTATCGGAACCAAGACCCTCAGATTCAAGGGATATTACTGGGGCTGGAGTAAACACTTGTTCCTCTTGTATTTTTTTAATAGCGGGGGTGACTTCTCCAAACTGAAACGATTTTCTCCTTTTTCTTTTCCTTGTTCTCGGAGTAGGGTCCAAATCAAGCTTGGATTCAGTCATAACAACTTCAGGCTCCAATTCTTCTT
>BQXS01012492.1:2955-18810 GCA_024181965.1 Aduncisulcus paluster
AAGCCAACTCAACTTGTTCTCCAAAGTATGTATAGATAGTTCCTTTCGCAATGCCATCAACACATGATTGATATTTTATGACTCCATTGGCACTGTCAAAGAAATAATAGTCATCTTCTTTGAAGCATATGTCTGGAACACGAGCGTCGCTTTCGCTTATATGCAGAAAAGGCAAAACTTCTGCGGCTAGCTGGTGTTTGTGTGCTGCCGATCGTAGCTTTTCATATAATTTAGCTACACTCTTATTCAGTCGCTCCCTACCTGGGCTGAATAGTGTCGAAGACTTCCACATTTCTCTATCCACTCTTCGATATGTGTTATGTAATGTGGTTTTACCTTTGAGATTCCTCTGTTGGTGGATATAACCCTTGCCAGAACACGTAAAGGAATCCATATCGCCCTATGAATATGGCTAACTGTATAATTTCTTTCACATCCTCTCCAGGTTTCGCCATGGCCATTTTAAGAACATAATCATCCAACGAAACTGCCATGAATAATACATCTTTGAAACGGAGGTGACCATGTGTTTCAGTTGTGACACACCTCCTGCGGGCACTCCGTTTCTTTGGATTCACACGCAAAATCGATGTGCGGCCAACTTTTGAAAGTTCTTCATCCGCATATCTGTCATCATCATATAAGAATGAGAATTTAGCGTTGCCCCGGACAGAGATACGATCAAGTTCCCTGAGGCATGGGAAGCAAAACGCCCGGAATTCTGCGCAGTCACTTCCCTCCCGAAATTATGGATAACTTGATAGCAAGATCGTTGTGAAGTTTACATCACAGATTCTTCGTCTTTCTTTTAGTGCTTAAATTAGTGAATTAATTCACCAGCTATCCCACAGAGTGGTCACATTCTAGGGTTTTTCTTCTTGTTTGTTTACGGAATAAATGACTGAAGTTTTGCTTTATTCATCGTTGAAAGAGGACATTTAATAGTATCTAAAATTCTATATTATATTGTTTTTTTTAAATTTTCGTATCGGATCGGATTTGAATCATTTGCAAATCCATTTTTGTTTGGTTAAATCAGAAGGAGTCGGGACATGAACTGGAAATTCATATCCCTGGAACGATGTAATGGGACTTTCCACCCCATTATATCGTTCCCCTTCTGATAATTTTTTGTTTCATTTCATTTTTTGTTTTACCTGGGTTCTATACTATAGACGTAGTACGCAATTTTTTTTTGCTTGCCCGTTACTTTGTTTATTTTTATTGTTATTTTTATTATTATTATTAATTAAGATTATAAACCCCCCAATAAAGAAATTCTGTAAGAATATGTATAACATATGCATTAAGACGTATTACAATTGTATTACCAATAAATACATGTGTCGTACATTTGGTATGACATATGTTTTACATGATGTTTTTCATGTGCATTACGCAGTGTATAGCATATGTGAAACAGTATGTTATACAATAGTTGTACATCGTGTAGTACATATGTTGGACATAGTGTTATACGTAATTTCAAAGATGTTGTACCTAATGTATACACTTTATTTGAATGGTCATACAAAATGTAGTAAATAAGTACAACCAATGTGTAGTCACTCAATGAGGAAATGTATTACCAATTAGTAATGCATTGGTTTTACCATTATTCGGAACGACTGTGCAGCGTCTAAATATAATTTAAGTATCATTTGTTAGTTTCTCAGATCTATTTATAGAACAGGTTGTCATCCCGTTTATTTGAATAAATTGTATACCAGTTTAAGCTTAAATTAGCAACATCATTCCATTAGTTTTAAACCGATCAGACTCCATCTAGCACAACCTAACCGGATGCCACTATTATGCCTTAAATTCCATCACCGGCCATGGTTCTCTACCTCTTCACCAAGTAGAGGTTAATTTAACATACAGAGTCGGAACCAAAATCCGTATCGAGTGTGGCACACACTCTTTGTTCAGTGAACAAAAGGAAAAAGAAGAGGAGAAGGAGGAAAGATGTCAAATGGAAGAATTTAAAGAAGAAGGAAGATTGAAGGAAAAAGAAATAGATTGGGAAGAACGAGTCTTCAATTACCTCCATGCTGAGCAGGTCACGATGCTCGGTCTCTCTTTGAGATTCTCCTTTTGGAGCTTCTCTTAACTGCCTAGTGACTAGGTAGGGAGATTCGGGGAGTTGTATATATTATCACCTAGTAGGAAATGAAGATAAAAATCATTATTGACCACAATATGGAAGTCAAAGTCAAGGAACAAATTAACTAAAAAATAATTTGAAGAATATCTTCCATTTATTCGAGCTCTTCAAATTCCTCTTCTTCATCGAGATCAACAGCGACAGAAGAGGTTTGCATTGTGGATGACAACTCTGAACCTTGAGAGATAAGGGTTAAGCTGGCTCCTGATGGAGTAGAAATATCAGGAATACTCTGTTCTGATACGATGGACTTCCAAGAAGTGGGGACATAGTGTGTCAAGATAGAGGTGTCAATAAATCTTTCATGAAAAGCATCATTGCAGTCATCAATCATTGCTTTGAGTGTTGTACGATGTTTTTTGATATTTGACAAATAGTTGTTTGTGTGAATGGCCAGATACTTTGTGTAGAATTCAAGTAGTTTGTAATCTGGCCATTCTGAAATAATTGCACCAAATTTTCCATCGTTCGAATCTCTTCAAGAATAATATCTTTCCTGTCTGCTTCAGGGAGTCTTCTGTTGGTCTTGACAATCTTTTTTTCGTACTCATAGTGACACAGTGCAGCCAGCAATCTGACAGCAATCTTCTTTGAAAGAAACTCAATGGCGGCAGCGTAAACCTTTGAAGTGTCTAAAAATGCTTCAATGTTGGTTGAAGTCACTGAGGTTTCTCCAGAAATAATTGGGGGGAGAGAAGAAGAGATCATCTCTTTAAGCTCTGAATATCGACGTTTCGTGGCTTTTAAAACCAACTTAACGTTTCTTTTGATAGTTTTGAAAGTTTCCAAATCAGAAATTGGAGGGTTTGATTCCATTTTGTAAGCAAAACAGAAATCAAATAATAATAAAATTCTTAATAATGATAAAAACGATTTATACTGTTTGTTTTATTAATTTTGGCATTATATTTATAATTATATTTTCCTTGGACCGTGTAAGAAGAATCATCTTGTGAGTCATATGCCCATCCACTTTGCACAAGAGTTATCTTTTCAAGAATTCCGAAGTTTATGTTGGTGCAATTAAAAGTGATGATAACAAGATCATCGGCAACGGAGATATCAGTTTCAGTGCCAACATATTCATTGTATAATACCCCAATTAATGGAACTGTCTCATCGGAATATGACACCGGAATTTCATTCAAATTCAAAGGACACATAGAATCGGAAAGCTCATCTATCAGATCAACAGCAACATTTTCCAGATTACCATAAACTATCATATACTGGTTTGTGGCACTGGCCACTTGAGACAACTTACTACGCCCCAAATACAAAATAAGCAAAGGATTGATACTACTAGTATTCTTTTCATTGGCGCACAAAACAAATATCGGCGTCCACAACTTGTTCTCGCAAAATATATTTATTAAATACCGGAAAAAATAATGCAAAGCACAGTTTTTGAATTATTTGCATTTTATTTAACGATCAACTCTTCTCGTACAGAGTCTAGAGCATTGCTCTAAGAGCAATGTATAGTATACAAAGGTAATTACCGTCATAAATAAATAAGATTGTTGGATAAACTTGATTTTATTCCACTTTTTGATTTTATATTTTAATTTCTTGGTTTTTCCCAGCACTTGGCTTTTTTTGTTTTGTTTTTTTGAGACTGACACTAAAATGGTTAATATGTGTTGTTTTTTGCATTCATTTTAGTTGCAATAACCTTTGCTATGTGTTCCTGGGAGATTGATGGTACTGCTGGCATTATGACCTCTGTTGGTGCGGAGAAGTTTCAAGACATATTTAATGAAACTATTTCCCAATTAGTGAAGCTGGCCACAGAGATGTCAATTTACGATTGACTTTCCTGTCTTGGGATTTGATGTGGAAGTCGATTTTAAAACTTTAATAGGATTAGAGGCTATCCTTGAGGATTTAAATTTCTATGATAATTCTATCCTTGCTTTAGAAGTTTCAGGGCAAATGGGGCTCAAGTTTTGGGATGTAAAAGTTGAGCTAACATTTACTCCTAACACAACATGTGATGTGCTGCCGCAAACTATAGCTCTCAATGGAACAATTCACATTCCATTCACATTTGATGCAAGTAGCTATGTTGGATATGGTGATGATGCTGTTCATATCGATTCAACAGGCCCACAGCTTGCAGATGATATAAACTATGACGATTTTTCAATTGAAACATCTGGTGATGTCCTTCCTCTATCATTGGTGTTTTTATTTGACGATAATTTCTTAGTCAATGTCTTTATGACCCATCTCACCCAAATACTTGACAAAATTATTTCTTATATCACCATCCCCAAAGTTGGAGAAGATGTGATTCAGTCGATGAATACTCGAAGCAGCGTCGATGATTCTCTCACTGATATATTTAGTGTGTATTGGGGAACTGGTTTTAGTAAAACCCCAAGAAAATCAAATAAATTGATTACAAAGATATTAAATGAATCTTTTAGTATTTATAACTCTGTTATTGCCATGGATCCTTCAAAATGGCAAACATGACAACCGGAGCCAATTCAATCAATGGATCCAGATAAAATTGAACAAGGCCTAAAAGGCTTGACATTCCCTTGTCACCGCAAGCAAGAAGAAAAACAAAGCTATTTCGATATCTTATTTCCCGATAATTTTGCGATGAAAATTTCCATTGTTGTCGTTTTCTTGACGCTCTAGCATTATATATCATCATAATAATATCATTTTGGATGGCTAGGAGTGATTAAGACAAAAAGGCACGTTAATTGGCCACCTTATAGAAACATTGTCTGACTCCTGTCAAACGAGCTGCTTCTGTGGATAAGCCCCAGTTCACCGCTCCACGTCCTTATCCGAGTAATCCCCATTCTTCTGCTTCACAAGCTCCTACAGCCAAGCCTCGAGTGTTTACTTCTTCTTCTTCGTCTGGAGTTCAACAAAGAGACCTATTTAAGGTACATGGTCGCGAATTCAAGTCCGTTTTTAGTCCGAATCGGACTAACTGCTATTTTTTTTAATAAAATAATTCGGACTAAACACTTAGTCCTGTTTAAGTTTGTGATGAGGACGCTGGTGTATTGTCCCTGTGGGTGCCGCTACGGAAGTGCTAAATTGTCCCATTGAAGGATTATATATAGTACGTAGAACACTGCGCAACATGCTCACGGTACATTGGAAGAAATGATTGGGTTAAATGCATTGGACCAAGAAACCTACCCAATGGAGGAAATTGTAGACCGGTTCAGATAATACAGCCGAAATTATGGATAACTTGATAAATATCTTCGTTATGGAAGGCAGAGTGTATTGGTTCAGAATAAAATACGGAATCTATTATAATTATGAAAGAATTTATTTTATTGTTATTTATTTTTATTCTACTAGAATAAAAATAATAGTATTATTCTTCATATTTCTCGTGGTCTATTTTTAGACCACTGCGTTTATTCTTTTTCAGTAAATTTGTCAGCTAGTACAGTCTCTTGATGGATATAATCTTGCCGGCTCTGATGCAAACGCTGAATACGATCGTTCCGTTGTAAAAATATTGTCTAAACCATCCCTGATTACTTGGACTGATGATGAAGGAAAAGAACATGTGCTTGATAGTGGTCTTACTTCTTTGAGTGTCAGTGGCTGTAGTCTGAGCAGCATTGATGATATTCTTACAAAGAAGAACATGCGTGCATTTGCTGATGATCCTTGGAAAGAACACAACCGAACTACAGAAGAATCTGGACTGCCTAATTGATGCATTGGACCATGCAACGACAAATCCAATGAAATGCTTTGTAATTAGAGGAACGAAAATCTCTCTCCATAGTACTCTACCTTGAAGAAAGCGATCCACAACAACACAAATAGATTCTTGAGAACTGTTGTCCATATTGGAAGATGGGTTCCTTGAATTTAGGTTCACAGGAAATGGAAATCTCCAACGAGAAGACACGACGGACCATGCTAGACTACTGAACATTAACTGGCTTCCGGGACTTATGGCGGTGAGGCGTCAAGGGCTAACTCTTAAGAGAGAAGACAAAACATTCACACTGATGGAAAAAGGAACGCCGTTTAAGTGTACCAAGAAAGATCACCTGATTAGACGACGAGCCCACATCAGACATCACGCTATATGGAGCTCTCAACCAGCAGTTACATCTCTATTCAATCGTTCAGCACACTGGCTCAAGAATCTTATTCAGATGAGAGTTCACCTGGCCCACACCAGAGCTGTAACCAGAATCGGAGATCGTTCATGTCTTCTTTGCTCCTCACAACTTGACACCCAGAATCATGCACTAGGAGGCTGTCCGGCCAGTATGGATGACTATAGGACCAGACATCACGCGGTTCGACACTCTATAATTGATGGACTGAGAAGGATTCACCCATTAATACCAGTTCTATCAGAACAACATGTAGACGAACAAGAAAGACAGGACATAACTGTCAGCCTTATAGCCCCAATCTACAATGAGATAACGATCGCATATGAGGACGCCACTATCCAGAGTCTTGAATCGACAACGGCACGTAAGTACCACAAATATGATGACATAAAAGACTCACTTATTGTTTGTGCTTACGGACATAGTGGTATCTTTCTCCAGACAATAATAATTGCTCGGATGGAAGAACTCCTCCCAATCTCTGAGAGACAGATACTCAAACTCTTACAGGATGCAGGACAAGTAGCTCTCAGGGAATCATGTAAGATACTAAGGAAAAGGTTTGCTCGCCAGCAACACTTATGAGGTGACAAAACTCATTGCTTATCTACTTTAACATCTCACTCTCAGGATCTCTCTCACCCGCATGGATCTCAAATGATTGAAGTATTCAAGAACATGACTATCTAGTCATTATAAACCTCAAAAACACCACCGAAGACTTTCATGTTGGACCAATGTCCTGATAACGGTATCAGAGATTTACTGAAGAATTGCGATATAATCCAAGAAGCTTCAGTAACAGGTAATCTCTGTTTTTTTCATGCATTAATCACACTATTAAATGTTAAAAAATAATTCCCTTATGATGCCAAACATCTGCAAACCGAGGAATTTGCATATATTGAGAGGAATTATAAATGCTTCTTCAAAACGTCACATGAGGCTTTAGAGTATATATCAGAGAGGAAAAGAGGAGGATTTGCCTCTCAGATCGATATTTACGCGACGTGTAATATTTTAGGCCAAAGTTCTCACTTGCGCATGGCCCGACACCAACGGAAATCCGATTCATATAAAGAAATATATGCAACATTGATGCACTCCTGTTCTCTTAGAGAAACTATAAATAATTTAAGGGAAGTTACAACATCTCAGGAGTTGGAAGAGATTGCTATATCAAACGGATGGACAGAAAGAGACGATTATATACCACCACTACCATCAGAAATGTGTCGTATCAGCAATTATCAGAAGATATGTTTTTGAAAATTAAGGACAAAGGGCAACACTGGCTGGGAATGTACCGAGTGGAACACTTTACAGCTGGTCAAGTGGCCAGCTCAAAGGTTTAATAGCGTGATAGAAAGAGAACTGCAAAGAAAAACTCGGGCTTTTACATAGCTGAGTATGTTTCAATCCTAAGTCAGGGAATTTCTAAGAGGATGGAAATCATAAAAGAGGACATCCGGAACCAAATTGGTTCCTTACATTCCGCTGTAGTGTCAAAAAAAACTATAAGAGCAATGGGCCAAGCCATGATCGAAAGAAAGGAGTTGAGTCAGCACAGTGACGATTGCAATTGCTTCTACAATCGAATTTCAGGGGTGGAATGTCCGACGTTTAAATCTAACATTATGCTGAGAATCTCCATCCTCTTTCTTCATTCTTGGGGATCATCCCCAAGGGATGGATGGAGAGCAACGGCTCACACAATTAATTACAGACTGAGACACGTCAAAAGGCTGGCAGCAGTTGCCGAATGGGCTGCTCTAACCTCTACCGGACGTGCTGTCACATACTATAGGGACAATGATACCATACAGGGATTGACATTCCTGTTTCCGAGACTGGTGACCCTTCGCCTTCATCTACTCCCAACAGCCAGTCGAAGAAGGAACAGTGGACGCCGATGGTGCAGAAGATGCCATGCACTGGACACTCAGACTCATCTTTTGGGTGGATGTTCAGCCCTTATGCATATGTACACCACTCGTCACCACAGTGTGAGATCTTTCGTAGCATAGTGGCTGAGAGAAGAATTCCAACAATGGAATATTATTGAAGAAACATCATCTGATGATTCTTTGAGACCTGATATCACCGTGACTAGACGTCAGAGTAACGTTCACTGGATCGGTATATCTATTACTTACGAAGATGCTGCATTAGCATCATTAGAGAAGAGATGCAAAGAGAAGATGGATAAGTATGGAGCCTTAGGTGTTCCACTTGTCATTGGCCATGCTGGAGCCCCTGCAGCACTTTCAAGAAATGGATTGATGAACTTGGGTTTATCTGCCAAGCAAGTCAAACTTCTTCTCTTGGAAGTGGGCAAGATCATTGTGAAGTTACATCACAGCTTCTTCGTCTTTCTTTTAGTGCTTAAATTAGGGAAATATGACACTCTTTTTAAATTCACCCCCCACCAAGCTCAAATCAGCTAAGATAGTGATTCGAAAAGGGTATGAAAAAGGCCAAAACGATGGATTTGACTCTATATCCCTCCATTATGACCAAGATAATGACCATCGAACCCAGCAGACCCCTATGAAAAGTGCACATTGATTATAAAGCATATGCTAAGCCCTTTAATTGTCATCAATAACCCTCTATCTCCCTATGAATATAAGAATGCGACGGTGAGACGAGGCGAAGAAAGGTGATAAAAAGGAAGCAAAGCCTCCACAGGATGTCCAGGCAGGACCAAACCCACCCCAGGGGAATTTTCCCTAGGTAGTTTATGGTGGATTAACCAATAACATCTTAATAAACTTCTTTATACTATAATATTGTATCAAAGACTCTAATATTGTATCAAAGACTATAATATTGTCGATTGAAAAGTCTTGGTTAAAAATTTCTTCGACATGGAAAATTTTTTCACAGAGAGTTATACTTTTTCATACAAACCCAGATTTCTCGACCGATAGTTGAGACTTTCAAATAATACTTTACGATTAAAACATTTATAAGATAAGCTAAAATATTAGCAATATTATATAAATTATAAAAAGGTTTCTACTGAGATAGTAGTTGTATTACCCAAATTAACAAAAGTCGGACTGAATGGAAAATATTCAAAGAAGGAATTCTTGAGTTTCCAGAAACGTGATCCTACAGCGGATGTGAAAACGTATATGGAGGAATCAGTTTGGACAATTTATAGAGCAAGAGCGAAATTGGCTGCTCAAGAAAGCTCGGAAGATATTATTAAGGAAATCGATAGATTATATGGTATTTCCAATCGATTGACTTGTGTCTATTCGCTAAAAGAGTTTAAATTAAAGGGGATATCCGAGGAGGAGATCTCTGAATACTTAACCAGTTATTATCGGACTTTGGAGTCAGTGACGGAAGCCAAAGAAAAACCGGAGGATAAGCAGGTTCGAAAACTTTTTTTGTAAGGAATTAGTAACGAACAGTTTCGGACACGAATAGCGATTGGATTGTCAACCGTGGATGACCCAGATGTCAGTATCTCAGAGATAGAAACGGTAGCAAATTTATTACAAGCTAACAGAAGGACATCAGGTCTATAAATAGGACCCGAGAAACTCACACCATTGAGCTCGAAGGATTTTTTAAAAATCTCACTACAGCGCAAACGCGAGCGATTTTTCAAACTTGAGATTATAGAACTGATCAAGAAAAGACCCATTTGAACCATGACTTGCTCTTCAATAACACCATTGGAATCTTCTTGGAAGGAACTTGTCCTCCAGTGAGTATGGAATTTCATGGATCTGACTTGAAAATTGTACTGTCCATGACTTGAAAATGTTTTTTCCGAACGAGACTTCTTTTTGCACGTGAAATGTTAATTATCTTCTCTGGAAGCCCAATGGCTTCTTTGCATAATTTAAGACTATGCATCCCACTATGTATTCGATGTAATAATCATGATCTAATTATAGATCTTCACTTAAATAATTTGATCACTCGTTTGATTTTGCGAACCCCATCATAACACGGGATGATGAGCCCGTTTCAATGGAACATCATGGCATCAGTGATGATCACGAACCTTATCATGTGAGTCATGACTTCGGAGAAAGTCTTATTGACAACTCGTCCTCGGAGAAGAGCATTGTAGAACACGAATCCATCACTATTTTGATGCGATATGATGATATTGATGATATATCTTGTTCTGAAGACTCCTCTTAGCTTAATCAACTTCGAAGAAACAAGCTCTCATCCGAGAGGAACTACAAGGAAGGAAGGAGAGAATGAAGGTAATTAAGAGAACCTTAGATCTTATGAAGTTATCGAAATACAGGACTTTTATGTTGGATATCCCGGCGATACACATAAAGACGATTGAAGAGTATGTCCTGGAGACATGGAGTGATGAGAAGTTAAGGAGCCAAATTAGCCGCATTATGAGATATCCATTTATCCCACCCCAACATTTGAAGATTTTAAGAAATGGAAATATTTCAATCTCCCAGTGAGACCCATCCAATCCCCTTGTTTTTCTAATTTCCCAATTTCATCATACCTTGGAGGAATTATATCCGATCTATCCCTCAGAAATAGACTTCACTTCATTTCAGACGAAGATCAAAGGCAAGGAAATAGGAAAATATACCAGTTATTCAATGGTGAAAGATCACATGTTGCCACTTTGAGCTTGTTCTTAGCCATGGATGGTTTTCAAGCCTTTCTGGCCGATTGTAAACAGAAACTTCTGAACTGTGGCCTGAAGTCAGCATCTTCCCACTATCTCTGTTACTACTAGTAATACAGTAGTACTGTACTGCACGTGTTCAGGAGGGAAATAATGGAACTAAGCACTCATGGAAAACGTTTGTGAGAATCTGAGGATGAAAGGATATGGATCCAGATGGATGCCTTGTATGGCTCATCTTTTGAATTCGTTGATAAAAGTTTATTTTGAATTTTTTTTGAAAATATCTCAACTATTATTGTCTCAGTCACGAATTAAGTCCAAGTAATGTTCAGAATAGAGCATTTAAATGTGGAGCCGATATTCCCCACATAAAGTATATCCCTATCCGATGGGAGAATATACTGACAAAGTATCAATTGATATGTATACAGTGGGACAAGATCCTACTTTATTTAAAAGGATACAAAACAAAGAATGGGAGGGTAGATTCGTGCATACAGTTTTTGCAAAATCAAGGCTACAAAAAGTATAGAAAGATAATGAAAACATAATTTATTCCAATGGCATTGGATGCACTCCGGACTTCACAGTCTGATTTCCCATCTCACGATGGGTTCCGCAAAATCAGCCTTTTTTTCATAAATTGAACGGAACTTGGATGGGCTCAACCTGTCCAAAACGCTCATATTAAACAATATTACATCATTTAAGAAATTCTTTGGACATTTATTATGCTGTAATAGCCATGGATCCGGCAAAATGGGATTCGGACGAGGCTGTAAATCAAAGAAGGATCGACAATAAAATTAGAATATTCACAATTTATATGTTTTTAATTCAATTTTGGCAAAGATAAAAAATGGAAACCCTGCTGATTCAGTACAAAGAATAATGTTCAGTACAAAGAATAGTAGTATAATCTTTATTTAGGCTTTCGCCATGGATAAGAGCCTGGAGCTGTTGCTCCTTCGGCGGACGTATTGATGCCTTGTAGTGTACGGGGGGTGTTTGTGACCAGATAACAACCTCATCGCCTTCCTTTCACCTCCAGATTCGGGAAGGGTACTTGCGCAGTAGTAACGAATCTGGTGCTGAAGATGATTGCGCTGGATAAGGATGATGTCCCGATCATTATTGGCTACCCGACTAGCCATTTTCCATTCGGCTTATTCAAGGAGAATCCTTTGCTCTGAGAAGTTCTCGAAGGCTTAATCCAAAGACTAGAGCGTTCCTCAATGAGGAGGTTCGAAGACTGCTGGAGGAGAAAAAGATCGTGATGAGCAAGAGTACATTTTACTCCCCTGTGGAAGTGGTGCCAAAGAAAAACGGACAGAATAGATTATGTATCGATTTTAGAACCCTAAACAAGATCACTGTCCCTTATCGCTTTCCTCTACCCCGGATTCATGAAGAACTGGATAGTATCCACGGAAATGTTGTCTTTGGGTGTTTAGATCTCTCGAATGGTTTTCATCTTGTTCCAATCGAACCTGTATCCCAGCAGTACACTGCATTCCAGACTTCCAGACTTCAAAAGGAATCTACCAGTTTACGTGTATGCCCTTCGGACTCATGAATACCCCTGCTCATTTCCAGAGTGTTATGCAAGCCTCTTTTGGGGATTTAATATCTCAGAAGAAATGCATTGTGTACATCGACGATATTCTGGTCATGGGAAAGTCAGAAGAAGATTTTTTGGAAAACCTAAAACATGTTCTTGGGTGTTCTGAAGTAGGCCTCAAGATCAACTTCGGAAAATGTAACCTTGGTTTGAAAAATGTTGAATTCTTGGGGCATCTGATATCGAAGAAGGGGAAAGGTTTGGCAACACGCGAAGGATTGAGCCCTGTTGGGTGGAAAATTTTGGAACTTCTTGGCAAATCTATGTTTGATTGTTCTAAAGATTTCATAGAGGAGATGAATTATGCAGGAATTGACTCCCTGATCATTTTGACCTTCGGGCACGCTAGAGTATATCTTCGGAGTGTGATCGATGAAATTCCAGAGATCAGAATCATCATTTCCAGTGCTTAATCGTATACTGTATTTTGTTGAGATGTCTGTCAGAAATCTAAGGTGTATTAGGATAACAAAGCTTCGCACACTCTTCCATATATCAGTGGTGAGACGAGATTGGCCACCTGGGTTACATTAGGGGAGCCCTGCTTGCTAAAGACCCTTTTCCTGGCAGCAGGAGTTCAAGAACCCGTTTCGGCTGATGATTTGAGGGCGGAACTGGATAAGAAATTTGGAGAATCTTCAACAGGCATTCTTCGATGTTCTGGAAAAATTATCCTCATTGACTTTGGACCAATCTAAATTAATCCACTATATCGCGCGATTCAAAGGATTGGTCGCTTTAAACTCTGAGATCGGAGATGCTGAATCGTTGGTGACAATCTTTATAAAGGGAATCAAACTCCCGAGGTTGGCTGAAAGGATTTTGTCGGAGGTTAAAACTGCAGCAAAAAAGGATGACCTGAAGTTTACAATGCAGCAGGCTTTGATAGAGATGAATGAAGCTATATTGTACTATACCGTATTTTGCGTAGTAACGAGAAAAAAGAAGTTCTAAGTTTGGGTACTCGTATTTTTGACCGCCCATTTTCTTTGAGAGACAACTCGTTAAAATCACGTCTTTTAAATTTTTTTAACTTTCTTTGTTGGTACACGATCTGGAATTGTTCGTAGTTTAGAGCACTGTCGACCGGTGTAAACTTCGAAAAGGTGATAAGAAAAGCCACATCACAATTGTACGATTCTAAAATTGCTCCCTTTCAAAGAGTTAACTACTCCAAAAAAAAGGTTTCTCTGGTTCCCAATAACTTATTTTGTTGATGGTGTTTCGGTCAGCCCAAAGGTCAGATTTCTGTGCGTGAAAGCCAGAATAGCATCCCAACCAAAAGCCGTACAGAGGAAAGATTTGTCTATATTTGAAATATCTATGATATATGAGGTCAAGTATGATTGTTATAGAAATCAAGATCCCATGCCCTAAAGGCTGGAGCATTCATGGGAATAATTTTTCAATGTGCAGTGATGGGCAATCCCACCTGTTCTTTAAGACTTCTTCACCATCTCGAGCATATCCGAAGTCACACCAAGGTTCCCCCCCAAAGCTGACCCCAGACTTGTGTAAAAAGGTGGAAGATTTATTCTATTATTACTGGCACACTTCAACTCCACGTTGGCCGAACTGTTGCGGGCCCTTGTGATGAGGGATCCGAAACCATTTGACAATGACAAAATTGGTCGTGTGAGCCTTCTCCGCTCAAATGGTGAGAACGTACTCATTTCAGATACTCAGACTCTGAGAGAAATTCTCTGTGAAGCCCCGGATTTGATTCAACATGGCGAACTATTCACGGCAAATACCATTTCAGAGGGCATTTTACAAAGGAAGAAGACATGGTCAGACTGCAGAGTGGAATCCGCGCCAAGTGTGGTGGTGAAGAGATCAACATTGTTGGCTACCTTTCAATGGTGACAGCCGATTCGCCCGAGCGTTGGAGGATTCTCAACTTTCCTCACAGTGGAGATACTTGCCCCATCTGCCAAGCGAGAGGTGAATACTTCCCTGCTATATTGAATATATTACGGAGGCACAATTATACACGGAGAAAGGTAAGCCATTTGTGTAGGAGAATTCGAGCCGAAGAAATTTTGGAGTTCGAATCGAAATTAGACATTCTACTCAAGTCCAAACCTCTATCAAGCTTCTGCTTCCTTGATAAGACTGGGATTGATGCAAAATCCACCCTGCGGCAATTTTGTTAAGGCCTGAAGTGGGCTAGAACAAGGATTTTCATAATCGCTCGTTGAGATCCAAAAGATCTAATTTTTTTGCCTTCCTAGGTGTAGATCGGATCCTATGGAAGATCAGAGATGAAATAGTTTCTCTCCAAAAAGGTATTATCATTGAAAATATAAGAATAATAGGATATCTTTCTCTAATAACTGCCGATACTCCACAACACACAAAAATACTTGGACTTCACCTCTCATCTGAGAGGTGCTACGTTGAGGTGATGTATAAAGAGATTAGAGCAGCATCCCTGAGACAGATATTCTTGTTTCTGCGGTTCTCTCCAGGAACATGAGCGTGTCCTTGTATACACGACTTTACAATGCATCACAGGTCGGCAAAGAAGTTACCCTCCCATCTCCCTATAGAATTCGTTGCATGCGTGAGGAATACAGGAGAATGCAGAAGATAGTGACCTGGAAAAACGAATCATATCACTTCACAAGATTCGGTGAAGCTTATTGGAATTAAGTTGTTCACGAGGTCTTTTCAGACTTCCACCGTCATATACGTTCACAGATATCGAAGATTTTGTAGTGAATCACAAGTGGTTTAACAGTCCTCCTTTGATATTTGTAAATGTAATCTTCTTCTTGGATAGTGTTGCAACACTACGTTTGGGTGGTACGGCATTATCATTGAAATGCACGTTGGCAAACATAAGCTATGAATATAGGGGTCGAAACTCGTGTTGGCGGGAGATGGCATTACTTCCCGAGGTAAAGGGAGCCACAAATAGAATGGTGAGGCTTATTGAGAGTCAGCTTGCCCTTTTACGAAAAGGAATTCTCATTCCAACCAACGCTGGAGATGCTATCATCGTGGGAAACATTACTTGGAGACCACCCAGAAAGATGCCGCTTGATTGATGTGTCTAAAACTTGCTGCCCATGGTGTCATATTCGTGGTATTCCACTGCTTTTTGCAGGAATGGGCAGACTCAGACATCTAAACACCAGAGGGATCTTCGCGAGAGAGAGTAGCAAACATTTCAAGCCACTCCACGTTATTGCAGCAGATCCGCTTCATTGTTTTTTCTTGGGGATTGGTGAAATGGCGATGAGCTTGATTGGGATCATCCTCACACCCTCACTTAAGGACAAGTTCGATGGAGTTTTGGGAG
>BQXS01012493.1:0-11694 GCA_024181965.1 Aduncisulcus paluster
CTGATGATAAATCCCACATAACACGCTGTAGAACTTTATTTCCTTTGTTTAATGACGTTTTAAAGCTCATTGATAAGCGATACCAAGGTATTCTTATCCTCAAAGCTGGGTATGCTCTTGCTTTCTTCGCTAATCTATGTTTTGACCCTGCAATCACAGCAGAGATCTTTGGATGCATTAAACCTCGTCGTTTAGAACAGTGGTATGAAGTCTTTAGGAAGAACCATTGCCCATGGGGAGTTAAACTCTGGTCTCAATTGGTGTCCTCTTTCTCCAATGTGCCTCATCTCATCCCGGAGCTGTCCCCGCGTTTTGACACTATGATGGAATGGTGCAAAGATCACTGTGATGGGTGGACACAGTTCGCTGAGTTGTATTTGGACAACCTCAAGAAGAACTCTGAAGAATTGCTGAGGATTGAAACCCTTGAAGGCAAGAGAAAGGAACTATTGAAGGCAGACATTGACGCAAGAAGTGGAACAATGGTCATTGATTCGATAGTTAAAAATGGTGGGCCTAAGGAGCGAACATTGAAAATGTCCATCTCTGGTTTGTTCGATAAATCCAAGTTCTTTGCTCGTGTTGATACAAGTGCCGTTGGAGCAGTTCTGGAACATGGACAGAAACAGTCCCATCTTCTATCTTTTATTAAGGAGAAAAATATGCTCTATTTCAAGTCTCTTCACCTCCCCTTTACTTCTGCGTCTCCCATTCGTTGTCTTCATATGTGTATTCATTCTGGACCTAAACAGCCATATTGTCTCGGTGTGACTGCTTACACTGATATTGGAGAATCTATTTTTAGAGAAGTTATTGTTCGCCAAGTTCCTGGAACCGGACAATATTCTTGGCATTCCATCCCCATTGCCATCAGCGGTGTGATATGCATTGATATCAAATGCTTGAGTTCACTTGATTATTGCGAATGGTGCCGGATTGATTGCTTACGTATTATCAAGGAAGACCAAGACGAAGAGAAAGAGAGGGTGAGGATAGAAACGGTGCAGCGAAAGGAAGATGAAATTGAGAAAAAGAAGGCGGCAGAAGAGCAAAGGAGAAAAGACAAAGAAGAGGAGGAGAGGAAGCGTGAGGAATCATTATTGAAAATGAGTACTACCCATATGTCCAAGAATTTACATAAATCCACACCGACAACGATTTCTTCTGCTAGTTCTTTGGAGCCTTTGTGTATTCTTGGTGCAGGTGGGTTTGGAGAAGTTCTTCTTGTAAATGTCGAGGGGTTGGAAGTTCCTTGTGTTCTGAAGAAAATGATTCAACTCGGGAACAAGGAATCTGTCCGGAGTTGTCGGAAAGAGTTCAAAGCCCAGGTGAAGTTATTTATGAATCCTCGTTGTTTCAACCGTATCCCACGTCCCATGTTCATCCTTGACCTCCTTGATGAGAACTTCAGTGGAGTTTATGGGTATTTGATGGAATATTGTGCTGGAGGAAGTGTTAATCAATTCGTTAAGAGTTGGTGTGTAAAGTCTAAGCCAGTAGATGGTGTGCCTGGAAGTGTTGAAGGTATGCCTGTCGTATCAACCGATGCGAAAGACTTGGAGGGAGAAGAAGAAGAGGACTCTGACTCTGACTCTGACTCAACACGTGAACATGAGCAGCAGCTTCTTGATCCTGTGAAGATTGCTTCTGTGTGTGTGAATGTCATTGAGTGTCTCGATGATGTTTTCTCTGCCGATCCGTCTCTTGTGCATCGAGATATTAAACCTGATAACTTCCTTGTTCGGTATGTTCCATCGACTAAACAATGCGTGATTGTCCTTGGAGATTTGGGATTATCTCTTATTCAGGACACCATGTCATCAACAGGATCCATATCAATTGATAGGGGTTCAATGGGGGGAGGTGATTCTCGAGGTGAAGAAGTCGAGAAGGCCATGGAAGAAGCTCGGCTGTGTGGAACTCTTGTATATAATTCATATGAAGTTCTCACTGGAGAAAGCCTTCAATCCCAAAACAGTGATGCTCATTCCCTCGGATTGACCATCTTCTCACTTTTCTCTGGAACTCCACCTTTCTTTGGACATCCATTGTTACGTGGAGTCCATGAAACCTCTAAGTTTGTTGATATTCTCATAGATATCATGGAAAAAGGTCGAATTCCTAAATTGTCCAGCTCTCCTCTCTGGTGCGAGTTAAATTCGATGCTTGATGGGAAATATTCATCTGTTGCTGCTATATTGAGTGAAGTTTTTGGTGGTCTGACCGAGTTGAGTGTTTCAAAGCGGATGACTATCCACTCCGCTCGTGAGAAACTTGGATTAGTCAAACATCTTCTCCCCACCCTTGGCGAAGGATGGGAATGCCCAAAGATGGATGAGATTGTATCTGTATGTCAGAAGAAGTACGGACATGGTGATGGTCAGGTTGCTCTTAAACAAGAGCCAACAATAACACCTGGAGCTGGTGATGATAGTCTTTATGTAACTCTCGAAACTGGGTGGGATGATAGTAGAATGTAGATTTGATTAAATTCTAAACGGCAGGCTCTCTCAGATAAGAAAAGGAGTGCTTGCCAAACGGAACTAGGAACAAAACGTAGATTTCACTTTGTTTTATTTTTTTCCTGTATTAGATGGAGATTTTTCAGTCTTTCCGAACCTCTGTATTTTTATTTTATTGGTATTTTCATGTTCCATATTGGTATTTCCTCTGAAATCGACACGATTCACCGGAGTGAATAAAAAAAATTCTATTGCAAATACAAAATGATTAAATTGATTTTTTTTTTGTGTGATTGTATTTTCTATCGATATTTGATATGAATCGAGGTTTATTATTTGATATAGCTCTCATCAAAATAATGCTCGATTGTAGCCAAGAGTTTTTTTCGCGATCTTTGCTTGATAAGAAAGTATTTCTTGCCTATTTTTATCGAATCGCTATTATTATTTGCAACATAAACTCTACTTATCATGACTTATTTTAAAAACTCTCAACACTCACTTTTCTCGAGCATTTCTGAGTTTTCCCTTGTTCTAATTTTTGGGGCCGGAATTACATTTCTTATCTTCCTAGGATTTGCTTTAATACTTCCAACTACTTTTTTCATGAAGTATTTTAATAATTTTTGTGGAGCCGTCTGCATTATCTCGATTTTTTTGTTGATGATCTTCACTTCTTTCGAATCTTTTCCAATATATGTTCGGAATTTGAATGGGCACTTTCGTCGTTTTCTCTTAATTTGTGGATTTGTTGTTCTTTCGATGATTGGTGGTGCAATTTACATTTTTCTCGGAGAGGTCATTTTTCGATTTATTCACCCACAAGAATATGCTGATCAAAGTCAATTGGCTGTTGGAATTCAGGAGGGGCTAGCCTTTTTATTAATTGGTATTGACTCTGCCATTTTTCGTGGAAAATTGTGGAATGCTTTTGGAGTTAGTTCTCAGGGGTGGCCACGTGTTATGGCAACTATTGTGGGCGCTACTATCATATCTGTGTTTGTTTATGCAGGTATTCGCGATGAATTAATCTTTGGTGGTATTTTCAGTGCCGATCAGTTATTTTCCATCATATTTTCTTTTGTTCAGTCCATTATTTTCTTGAACCTCTCTGCTATATCTGTTTGGAATCGTTTGTTTTCTCGGATCGATTCTTCTCCCGCGATTTCTCAACCTGTGTTTACCTTTTTGCTCTGTGTGTCCTTCATTATCATTGCCACATTGTGGCGAGAAGGTCTGGTTCTTCTGTTGACCAATCTTACTGATAATTCAGTCGATCGTTATGTTCTTTTGTCTCATGTCCAAAATATCTCGACAGAATTGTATGTTCCCATGCTTCTCCTCGATAGGTCTCTTGGAGACTGGACTCTCGGGAAGTTTGTCTCGAAAGAGCCTGCATATGATCATCAAAATGATCAAAAGCCCATTGAACTCGTATCTGCCATTGGTCAAGGTTTGAATTCTGCAAAGGACGAGGAATGTCACTCCCGTTCATCCCCTGTCGAGAATCCGAGCTCTGTGGTGCGTTTTATGCCCATTGATGATGCTGCCGCCTCCGTTTCTCCCCGTTCCGGTTCCCAATGTGAGGGAGATCAAGAGGATATGAATAACTTGTCCCATTCTTCATTGACTTCTTTGGATGAGGAAGAGCGTAGTACGTTCCAATTCTCAAGGTATGTTGGAGTGCTCAATGATCCTTCTTGTCCCTCAAGAAGTGTCAAACAGAAAACAACATCCCATGGACAGCAACGTAGTATTCTAAGATCTTGGTCTTGCTCCTCTGAATTTAACCCCCCTGCTTCAATCACCTGTGGATTGCGGGATATGTATAGTTCCAAGAAGCTTTCTCATTCTCCTGATATCGCTCAATCTCTTGCACACTCACGTTCACCCGTTGGCGATATGAATAATTTGTACCATTCTCCCTCACTTCCTATCGAGCTTAGTGTTGATTCGTCTGTCTCTATTAGTGTTCTCGTCACATATTCTATTGTTATCACTCTAATCTCCCTGCTGTTGACCATTCCTTTCTATTTCCTCTTCCATGGTGTGGTTTATCCCATTGTCTTCCAGGAAGTTGCCCAGATTCCTTCCCAAGCTGATCTTAGCTCCGATGGTAATAATGATATATATACGGGAACTTTGCCTTTAGAGTGGGTGTATGAACCTGATTTCCCCTGGAGTTTCTTCCTTGGTGGAGTGATAGGGCTTATATATTCCATCTCTGGAATACATAATGGAACAGACGGCAGTTCTTGTAGTTCTGATGGTTCTAATTCTGGACTTTCTGAGAAAGAAGTGAAGGGGAACAATCCCATTGCCGGATTACTTCATGATTTGTTAGTTCAGAAAACATTTCATTCTTTGCCCATTGAAAGTGTCTGATTATCCTACCTTTCGTTTCAATTTATATCATATAAATGAGATGATCTCATTGCGTTAACTAGGATAATTACCACTTTTTTTATAATTTTCGAATCTTATCTTTTTTTTTTTTTGTTTGTTTGTTTTATATTTTTTTTGGTTATCTTGCTTTTAATATTTAATATTTTTTATTCTCTTTGGTACAGAAGCGTACTACCTCTTTTACTAACGTATAAATGTTAATTCATATAAAAGTCATTTGCTGCATTCTTTTGCTCTTTTTTTCATGTAGATATCCCACTTTTCGTGAAGTCCAACCAAATTCTTCTCTGTCATTCCGATTGATTCGAGTCGAGGATTTATGTATGTCGGACAAATGATAACATCTGCATAGCATTATTCATTTTGCTTTGTTTTGACTTATCATTGTTTCCTGATTTCCAATGGAGATATCGGGTTTGAAAGCTGTGGATCTGAAGCTTCAATTCGATGTCAATTTAATAAATCACGGCCATTTTTTTATTTTTTATGTTTTTTTAACTTAAATTATTCATCTATTTTCATTCTAAACTATTGATTTTAGGATTTATTGAGAATATTTTTCCACGGTTTTCCAAGGCTGTTTGAATAGTTATATCAATATTTTCTTGTTGTAAAATAGAGCAAATAGAAGAAAATTCAAACATTTTATATATTGGGGATACTCGCAAAGGATAGCAAATTCAATCTCATGTTTGCTATCGAATCGTATCAAAATTAATTTGAATTATCGTTAATTTTGATTATTTTCATTTTTTGTTGAATTTTTATTTATTATTGTGTTTTTTAGTTTGATGGACGATTCCATCACCAACAAACTTATAGCTTCCCTCGGACCAGAAGTCCGAGAGAGAAGACCTTCGTATTTTGATCAAAAACTAACTTCAATTTTGAGTATTGCTGATGATGAAGCTGGTCTTGGAGAAGAGGAGGTTTGTGAACTCGATCTTAATGGAAGCGAAAATAGTGACGATTTTGAGATTAAAGTTGAGTCTTCACATGCTTCTAAAGCTAATGATCCTAAATTATTGCCTTCTATTACTGAAGAACGTATTTCTATTGATGAAATTGATGAAGAGTCATCCTCCCCTTCTCCCGCTGTTTCAAGAAAAGCATCTCGCTTATCAAAGTCTTCTAACATGATCCATCTAAATCCTCAGATGCCTTCGTATTCTCCCGTTTCTATTTCAACCTCTGATGATTCCGAAGTCGATGAGCTTCTTCAAATGCGTGCCGAGGCCTCCCAGGCTTGTGTTGAGAGTAGTAGTTCGGATATGTTTGCTCCAATTTCTGTCAGCACACCGATGACAGACAGTGTATTTGATGAAGCATACGCCATGAAGAAAACATCGTCTCCTCCTCTCTCTCCTGGGATTATTTCCGAATGTATCACGCCTTTCATGGGTCCTGGAGATCTAAAGAGTCAAGATTTTATTATGCGGAAGAGTCCTTTGAATTTTGTTGAGACTTGGGAGAAGAAAATTGGTGATCTTGACAAGGATGGTAAAACTGGAGTTTCTCAATCTGAATCTCCACCAAAACTCCCCACAAAGGATGATATTTCAATGAAACACGCGAAAGATAAGGGGGAAATTAGATCTCCCAAATCTAAAATTGTCGTGTTTGATGAAGGCGAGAAAATGTCAGATGGTACTTCACCACTCCAAGAAGAACCTGAAAAGGCCAACAACAAATGTTGCAACATTATGTAATTTTTATTATTAAATTTTACCTTTTAATTTAATATTCTCTTTTTATTTATTCTTTTTTTTTTTTTTTTTTTTTTTTTCAAAATTCATTCTCATCTATTCTTCCTTCTTTCGCGTTTAACACTACTTCCTGGCTCAGTGCGGTACAGTACTCAGTATAATGTGATTTGATAGTAGTGGTATTACTCATTTATATCTACTCAAAATTCTCATCTGCAATCATGCCGGGATGCTTCTTTCCATATTAACAAATAAAATTTTACAACATAATCATGGTTTCATGAAAGGAATTTTATAATTTGATATATTGGCAAATCTCGGGAGTTAGGAAACCATTTTATGTCAGGAGTGGAATAACAAGGATGGAATTCGCTACATGATCCAAAGAAAATGTATATAGAATTATATCGATTTATTCTGCAATGTTAGCATCCATTCTTATTAAATGGCGTTTGGAAGTATTTTGATTCATTTTTTTCGACTTTGAAAGAAATAGAGAAGCTATTGTATGGCGCATATCCCATTACATATATATTAAAACATATTTTATGAGTTGTCATCTGATTATATTCACTGGTTGTGCTATTGGTAGTTTTTGTCATTTTCTCAATAATATTCACTCCTTATTTACTTTTCTCGGACTGATATCCTTGGCACATTATTATTTATTTTCAAAATATCTATATTCTGTTTGTTTGATTTTAGATTAAAACCGATATATCAATAATAATGAGTTCATCCACAGCTGTTATTCAAATTGTAAAACCAGAGTTTATTTATGAAGGAAATTGGTTTCTTTGTCCAATACCCCGCGATGCCCCCAATATTACGGATCCGGACTTTTCATATATCAACAGCACGAGATGGAACGAGGAAGGAAGAAGGTGGATGGCATGGCTACGACCAGAGTTATCAAGCACAAAATATCATGAAAGTAGGGTATAACAGTGGACACTTTATCCATATTTCCATTCCCTTCACATCATCATCTCCACTGAAAGGTGCATATATATGTCTCCATGCTTATTCCTCTCCACCAGCTCCTTTCTATCTTATCTTCACTCTCACTTCTCTTCAATTGGTGAGAAAATAGCCAAGAAATATGAATTTCCTGTACTTCATGAAGATCATTGGTATTTTCTTCCTGTTGAACTCTCTGATGTTGTTTTGTGTGAGATTACGGGGAAATGAAGATACGAAGAGTGTTTTCTTATCTTTTTTCTCATTTTCATTCGAGAAGAAAGCCTTGAAGAAATCATATCTCGTAAATCCAGAGAGAAACTATGGTCTGAAGCTCCAGTTGTAAAACCAGAGTTTTGTTATGAAGGAGATAAAGAGTCTGAAGGTAGAGATTCCATTCCTATTCCACGTGATGATTCAACGTTTGTTTGCCCTTCAATCGTGATGGTTAAAGCCAAGAACTATTCGCTAAGAAAGGAATCTAAGGATTATGATCAGAGTTCTAAAGCACAAAGAATGTTGAAAGGAGAATATTATGTTTATGTTTCCCATCTTTCAATCCCTTTCCCATCACCTTGTTCTATGAAAGTGAAATTACTAGGAAAGGAATGTGAAATGAGAAGACCAGTCGAAATTTCTGGATCAACTCCCTTGTATTTACCATGCCAGAGGAAACACTTGTGAGTGAACTATTATCTCTATGCCATTGGAACATTCCAAGGATGATATCATGACGAAACTAAAGGAAACGACAACCAGGGTTTGACATCAGAAGGAGCAAAGCATCTCATCCTGAAGAATAAATTAAGAGAAACAAAATATCTCGTGTTTTTGGGGTTGTTACAAGACTACGATTCCATTCAATGACCTTCAAACTTCACCACTTGTGCCATGAATCGATCGATTGGTTAATCAAATATAAAAAAAAGGCTGGATAATGTAATGATGGTTAACGCGAGAATATATGAGTAAAGGCAAGCATTGGAATTGATTTAATCGATATTTTCACATTTTATGAACTTTTCCAATAAGTGAATTCTATTTTTAGAAAATCTATTTTTAGAACATGAATCTTTACGTGTCCATAAAAATGGGAGAAAACCGGTAAAATATGAAATTCTCATCAATTTGACCTTAAATATCACAAAAAATACAATAAAATCTACAGATTCTGTACATATCTGTCCTACAGAGTGGTTAATAAAAGTTCTAGAAATTTATTATAAAAAACTTTGAAATTTCAACACATGACGTTCAATGTCCTCACCATTTGAAAAAATGAAGACGATTGTTGATACCCAATATTATTCTCCATATTTCTCAAGTTCATAAAAGAGTTTGTCTTCTTCAGTAGAATCTCCCTCTTCTTCTTCCTCTTCTTCTTCAAATTCCTTCCCTTCATCGACGAATGGCATTTGCTTGTTTGAATTAAGAAGTTCTCGGGCAGAAGCTGATCCTCTAGCGCGTGCACTATGAAGTTCAGCGATTGGTTTTAAGTTCTTTGACATATTTGGATCAAGATAATGATTTATAGAAGACTCCTCGCTCGAAGGAGACCTTGTTTTTCGCTGGGAAGGATCACTGATGCTACTCTTACTTGCAGAACTCTCACTCAATCCTTCCTCCAAGGCCTCATCTTCCTCATTGATAGGGTGATCGTAGGATTCTTCAAGGCTCTCGAGAAGGGTCGAGTACTCCACCTCATCTTCTTCTGAATGGTATGAATCATGAGATTTCCTCTCGTCTTCTTCATTGATGAATTCACTGAGACTATCATTACGATAGCGCCTTTCATGAGTATCCACATTTGGAGCACGTGGTTTTGAACTACTTTTGACCATAATATCTTGATCTTCTTCGTCAAATAATCCAGAATGCTTGTGAGTGAGTGCAAAATACAACGTTTCGAGGTTCGACACAGCGGAACTGAGTTTCTCAAGAATTGGTGCCACAGTGACCTTTTCACAGAGCTCGACAACTAGGTTCAGCACTTTTTCCTCCTCTCGAATAATTTCAAGGGGAATGGTACCTCTGTTGACGAGAACCCTGTCTTTGCTGGAGTCAAGACAATTCACAACCGTACTCTGATCAAGGCTCATCTCAAGGGAAGCCAAGGAGAATCGGGTCAAAGGAATCTTGGCTGCAGACGAGAGATCACAGCCACCAAGAGAGGGAGAACCAATTGTTTTGGCGCTACTCTTCCCTTTCTTTCCTTTCTCCTTCGAGGATTTGAATTTCCCAAGGAATGTACTGTCATCTTCACACACATCACGTTCGAACGGATAGTAACCAATAACTTTTCTTGGAAGGGCAAGAATTCCCATCACAAGAGGTCTTGAAGCACTGTGCACCTTCTCGCCACCAACACAACTCCAACACCTTTGAGTGTCAACATCACCTTCGTTCCACCGGTTGGCAAACAAATCCTTCATGAGATGCATGGGAGAAACGAAAGGTGTGGCAAGAACAGATGGAGTCGAGAAGGCAGAGAAACAATCAACCTGGGGTTTGACTGTCAAAGATGGAACAAAGGAGGTTATTGGTGTTTCTTCTGACTCTTCATCACAGGTAATGCAACTCATCTCTCCTTTAATGGCATTTCTGAATATGGGTATCTTCATAGAAATACTAATTAACAACAATGGAGTAGGAACAGTGAATGGAGGTGGATTAGCAAACTTAATTCCTTGATTAGCAGATTCAATCCCGCCAGAAACATGGGAAACAAAGGTATTGTTGGCCTCAGACACTACCAAATGCCCACATTCGGGTCCAAATGGAGTGATATATGGACATGGGAACATGATTGAGTTGAAACCAATGATACGGCTTGAATATTTCTGGATTTGGCTTGAATATGTGTGTTTCATCTTATCCTTACACATGCAAACAACTGTTCTCCGAGAACAGAACAAACTACAAAGGAGTCTCATGACATTAGCATCGATAATCGAGGATGCTTCGGCTTGCATCGAAAGACAGGCAATGTGCTCAGGCTTAAAGATGATTGTAGCAAGTTGACGTGTCAACTGCAACACATCCAACGAACCTTGGTGGTGTTTTGTTTGTTCAACAGTGGCCTTTTGAACATTCTCATTTTGTACAAATGAGAAAGAACGTTGCAACTTCTGTGTTGATGCTCCGGGAATGGATAATAACGATTTTCCTTTCTTCATAGACTTTTTCGGATTATTGACACTGAAATCAAACCCTTGTTGCATAAATGGCATCAATTTAAACACTCCATGATCCGGCATGGTGATTTCTTTCAGTATTTCGACGGGAAGCTTGAATCCACTCTCCAAAACAACAGGGATGATGGCATTGTTAATAGTCAAACACCACTCAACGAGAGAAAGTGAGCTAAGAGTTGAGAAAGCAAGAGCACCGACAATACTCAGACCAATAGAACATGACAAGACTCGGTCAATGTTGCTCTGCTCTTCTTCCCAAGCTTTTCGGAGTTTGTTAACGCTCTTTGTGACCAATTTTGCTCGAGATATTTTTTCTTCCATATCAGTGAGGTGAGTAGATTTCTCCCGAAGATTTCCAACAGCTTTTGTGTACTCATTTCGACTGACTCTTAGACTCTCGCTCAATTCACCAAGACGGAGTTTTGCAGCGTTAATCCTCGTATTCAGAGTAACTTTTTGTGTTTCAAGATCACTTCTCCTCTGCTTTTGAGGTGATATTTGAGTCAATCTCTTGAAGCTCTCTATCAAAAGAATCAGAAAGTTGAATATTTTAGAGTGATAAGCGGACATATTATCGACCATGTGAAGAGGAATCTTAAATACTTTCTGGTTGCACACAACATCGAAGTCTTTAGAGGAATCATCATCAGAATCAGGTCCAGATCCTGGAATCTTTGAGGAATCTTTGCCTTGGTCTTCAGAGGAAGATGTCAATTCGGAAATGACTTTTCCAAGCAATGGTTTTGCTGATGTGGGAGTGCGAACACCTCTGTGAGACACCATACGAGAAGAACGGATTCCGCGACGTGTTGTAGGTTTTTCTGGTTCAGGTTCTTTGTGAGGGATAACAAGAGCAAGACTGTTATCAAGGAGAAGGCGAAGTGCATCAGAAGCTGTCATTCGAGCCTGGAATTGGAACTCGGTGGATGCCTTGGGTTTTGTTGTCCGACTTGTCATGGTTCGAGA
>BQXS01012501.1:0-11119 GCA_024181965.1 Aduncisulcus paluster
GATGCTTACTCTCTTGGAATCTCCTTACTTGCATTGTTCTTGTGTTGTGATCCTTTTCTTCAGATTCCTGCCTTGAAAGTAGCTGGAAGTCCTGCAGAGTTCATCAAAGAGCTTATGATCCTTTTGAAAAGTAATTTATGTCCAACAATCGTTCAATCTCCCCTTTTCAAAACCCTTTTGACCATTGAGGATGGCAAGTACGAACCTGTTCATAAAGTGTTTGATGAAGTATTCACAGGTCTCACTCTGCTTGATGTTGACAAACGCATGAGTGTGCATGAAGCTCGTGTGAAAGTCCAATGCATCAAACCTTTCCTTCCCACGATTGGCGAAGACTATGAGTGTCCAAGCATTGAAGCCATTATCCGTGAACAATGCAAGAAGTATGGTGGCTCTGTTGGAACCATTGAAGGAATGAGATGTGGTGTTGCTGGTGTTGAGCATGAGGAAGGTTGGGATCAGAGTCAGTGAGTGATGTAGAAAGATTCTGATGTAAGATTTTATTTTTATTCTTAATGGTATCAAGTTAATGGAACAATTGAGAGAAGAGTTCATTTCAAGCTTGAAGTTGATTGTTGATTGTTGATTGTTGATTGTTGATTGTTGAACAAGTTGCACACTCTCCTTCACGATGAGACACTATTATTGAACTTGTTCATTTCTCCTTCAACCTTCTTGCAGTACTCATTCAGTTACTGAGTTAGTACTCAGAGAACAAGATCTGCTACCAGCTGCAAAAATAAAATAAGAAAATAACCCTATAATATGCTTCTTGTGTGGACTAAACAACCGTTGCATAACTCCTCGAGTCATGGAGAAGGGCGAAAGTGGGGGAAGGAGAAGAGAGTCAAGTGATAGAAGAGGAGAGAAGCTGAGCTCTCCACCTCTACCTCTACCACTACCTCTACCACTACCACTAGCACCACATGCCATGCATCACTGTGTCTGAAGTGGGCAAATGATTCAAGGAGGTTCAGCGGCATGCAAGGATCCCACGTGTACTGCACGACTATGCTGAACTCCATAGTCAGGCGATAGAGCAACATCAGGTTAGTTTCTCAAGAAGAGCAGTTTCTAAATTGATCGAGATATTTTTAGATTTCTTCTCACCTGGTAGTGTTTTTGGGAAGAGAACGGGGATCGAATGACGGAGCATTTCAAGATATTCCTGTGAGTGTCCATCACTTCGATAGTTCCCATCTTTCTCATCTTCTCTCTCTTCTTTATCGTTTCCTGTAACACTGGCATCCTTCTTGGATTTTTGATGATGATTGCCTTGAGGCTTGGATGCAGCGGCACTCTTGGAAGTGGAAGATAAAGTCTTTGAAGAAGGTTTAGAAGAACCATTACCAGTACTTTTCCCTTTTCCCTCTTTCATTCCTTCCCTCTCTTCTTCTTCTTCTTCTCCCTTAACACATCCTTCTTCTCCCTTATGTACTGCATCAGACAGAACTACATCAGACAGCACTTCAACACACACAGGGATCTTGACAACAGGGAAGATGGCTTCGACAGCAGAGCGAGGGATAGAAAGATCCTCAATCGGTGGGAACAACAGATCATCGCATTCAAGAGCACCAAGAGGCTCACTCGCACTGATCAGCACAACAATTCGAAGAAGCGCATCGTTTGTGGCACCGATCGGAATATCGGCACTGATCTTGACTTTTTTTTGACTCCCCACTCCCCAAAATGAACGAAGATGGAGACACGACAAAACGAATGCCCATTCAATGCCATAAGTTGTTCTTGTTCGTGATGATATTCATCACCATCATCATCATTATTATCATCATTATTATTGCTGATATCTCTTCCTTCCTCTTCCTTAGTTCATCAACTAATTCAACTTCTTCAACTTCTTCAACTTTGGAGACAACAGATCTTGCTTCAACATCATCGTAGGTCTGCAATCAAGTCTGACCTTTCGTTTGTTGGATGCAACCTTGTCGATGTTCTTAACGGTTACCTCCACGGATGCTCTCTCTCCACACACATTGACAGCACTCTTGATCAGCGTATGTGAGGGCACGATGAGTGGAGGAATACCTGTCCATTTGACTCGAACAATACGTTTCCAGCCCCATTGTGCACCCACAAGCTCCACATCTTCACTCCTCTCACCCTCACTGTTACAACACACACTGAGGTTCACCTCCTGGGTGGCATCACCAGTCAGGGCTGACCCAAGGATCACGGCGCCAAACGATGAAATGCTATTGTTACCACCACTGCCACTGCCACTGCCACGACCAAGGCTAAGACTAAGATAATTGCTAAGACGCCTTGAGATGTTCTGTAACCCCTTTCTCCTCTCGACAAGACCATCAATGTAAGCTTGATCTTCAGCCTCGTGGTGCAAAAACTCTTCGATTTCCTGCATCGTGTATTTGGACGAAACACTACTCGCTTCAAGAACATCACGAGTCGTTTCGTCAGTCCTCCACGCAGTCATTCTGGACAAGCTATCAGTCTCACACCTCCCGTACTTCCTTCACCTGGCGCTGGGTTTTTCTTCAGTGCGATAACTCTGCTTAAATCATGCTCTATGCATGTCTTCTTTCCTTCCAGGGTCTCAAGGATGCACCCCAAAAGAGGGTCATCAACTGTTTCCCTGATGATATGAATGTCACATTGAGCTTCTCCAAGAAGACAGTCTTTCTGAGCGCTTTTTAAACTTTTTAAATGATATGAATTCCCATTAGCATCATTATTCACCATGGAATATGTGGTTTCTTGATTAATAAGTGATCCATCGTCGGATATTGTTACAAATTGGCCGTCAGTAGGGAAAGGAAGAGTCACGAAAGTTACTGCTGATTCACTCCTTGAAATGAGTACAAATCCTTCTGAAATAGCAGATTTAACAGAAACATCTTCTGTGGCGTTGAGAAAAGAATATTCAACAGAAAGGATACCGTCATTTAGTCCAGCATACTTTATATACGCCAAAAGAGTTCAGATCAGATGAATGAATAAATTGGGTATCGTGATTGTGTAATGTAGCATCTCCATCGATCCATTTTTTTATAAAATACTTTAAATTCATACAAAAAGATGATTTCATTGTTGCTTGATGTTGTGGACATTTAAGTCTTATTATCTGATACACATCGAATAAAATATCCATTATAATATTTGTTTCATGTGATTTATTTAATGTATTCATCTTCATTTAGCTATATTTGCAATCCGAGTCGCTATTGCAACTCCTCTGTTTGATTTTTTTCAAAACTAATAAAAAGCAGAAAAACCTAATATATAGATATTAAGCACATTTTATTTAATTTTAAGCTGATATATTGCCGTTTTCTTCTCCTCCACATAAACAACCCTTTTTTGTCATGAAGAAACTCGGGACATGCATTCATGCTACTATGGCAGCATATGATTGTCGTTATTTTTCACATTTCGGAATTGCTGCCAGAAATATTGTTGGATGTATTAAAGATGAATGTTCAGATGAAAATACTGAATTGTTAAGGAAATTATGTTATTATTTTGCAAAATCTAGGGAATACGACATGTCATGTGCTGTTGCAAAAAGAATAATTGATACATGTAAGGAGGGAGATAAACCATCAAGTACTGGTGAATCTAATTTGTTTTCCGTTCATTGGTTGGATAGATTTCTGTATGCGCTGCTCCTTTTTAAAACTGACAGGGTAGGAATTGCAAAAAGAATTATATATACCATTGTATCTGATATCCATAGTTTTAAAGATTCACCGAGAGAAATAACCCCTGAAACATATGATGAATATTGTCAAGATTCTCATGAATTTCAACTACAATCGATATGTTCTTATTTATTTCTTAGCGTGTTGCTGGGTGAAAATCAGACTGAATGTATCAAATTTTTAAAGTTTATTGAAAATGAAGAAATTTATCGCAACAAAGTTGCGCATTCTGTGAAAGAAATGACCAAGAAGCGTGCTCAACAGTGGCGTAAAGACGACGTAACTTCTTCCCCCACTGTACCGAATTCTATGGTCAGATATATCTCAAGTCATGATGATAAAAGCTTAGATCTTGAGTATTTATCGAACCCTCTCATTATATCCCTAATTATCCGTTCATTCGAGCTGATATACTCCTTTGGTCTCCCACTGTTGGTTCTACGGCTAATTCCACTTTCTGACTGGATTTTTGCTTCAATATCACATTATAACCCCACAGAATTGAAATCAAACACCTCCTTAATTGGTATGGAAAGACAGATCCTATGGATTAAATCTCTTTCTTGGTGTGAATGTTCACGACTTGAACCAAGGATGGAACAGAGAGAATCTCCTGACATGAAACGTTTGTCTGACTCTGCTGTCCATCTTGCCTGGTCTTCCTTCCTTCCCTTCCTTCCCGCATTCCTCTCCCTTGTCCACAATCTCTCTCCCTTTCCCTTCCCCTCTCCCCCCGAAGTCCATGCTCCCCGCGTCTCCTCTATACCCTTCACATGCCCTCTCTCACCTTCTCTCGCACCCTTCCCTCTCTTTCCTCCGATCTGATGCCTCTGCCTCTGCCTCTGCCTCTTCCTCTTCTCCACCCGATGATTCCTTGCCACACCTTGTTCTCCTCGGAGAGCATCTGTGTGAATGCGGATGGACCATATGTGGTCTGGATGTCCTTACATATGCCGAAGGAGTGAGGAAAAGAATTGAAGAGAATCCTATTGATAGTGACAAGCAATCTCTCAAATCAACGACTCGCGGAACACATTCTCTGAGCAAGAAGACGGGGACTGGGGATATGTCGTTTACAGTTCATTCCCTTGCTGCTGTTGGAGTGAGTAAGAGCGACTCAGACATCAGTACGAATGAGTTCGACTTACTCTCTCTGATGGAGTCTCAAGAGACCAAATCCTCCCTCTCTCTTGCTTTCCTTTTGGCTTACTATGAGCTTCGTTGTTCCATTGAGTTTCTATTGGGTTATTCCCATACTCACTCTCTCCTCACCTCAGAGAATCCATTCTTCCCTTTCATGAAGAAATCCAAGAAAAGGAAGAGATTATCCAAGGGAGATAATAAGGAGAGGTCGCCTGGGTCAAGTCGGGAAGATCCTCCTTTGACAGACAGAGATGACGAGAGGGGAATGTCCGCCCGAGATGGTCTATTTAGCACTCCAAGGGGACTTAAGGAAGCTACTGATGCCTCTAAGACTTCTCCTATGCGTTCCGTCTCCTCTTTGTCGAGATCTCGTGTATTTTTGTCTCATAATCAGTCGAACATTGGTGTATCTGTTTTGAAACAACAGATCTTGCGTGATAAGCTTGTTATTTCATCCCATACGTCACCCATGTCATTTGCAGAGATATCACGAGCCCGCAGAGAGGTCCTTGGCAAGGAAGGCACAAGTAACCGAGTATACGCTCAAACATCTACAACTGCTGCCACGTACAGTAAGCGTTGTATCAAAGAAATGGAGGATCTTCACTCAAAACGGATGAGAGCACTCTCGACAAGAGGATGCGATTCGTTTGAAGAGACCATAGCTCGTCGATATGGAGTCAGAGAAGGAGATTCAATTCCTCCGATTGTACTCTCCATGTGTGGCTTATCTCTTGCTTTGACTGGAGAAGAAGAGGAGAGCGATATATTCATCAATAAGGCCATTTCAATGTCTCCTCTCTCTCCTTTTCCTTGGTTATGCCTTTCTCTTGCTCATCTTGCTCGAGGGTGTGTTGATGCTGCCTATACAGCTACTTCCATTGTGATGAAGGTGGATGTCTTTGTGAATGTCCATTGGAGTGTTCTGTGTGATGTAGGTGCTATATTGTATCTGTGCGGCCGTATGAAGGAGTGTCTGGATGTGCTTGTTGAAGCGCGGGAAAGAGCAAGGAAAGAGTTCAGATCAGGCGGTGGGATAAGGTGGGTCAGTGTGTTCGTCCAATTACACTTGCTTTTGTCTGATGTTTACAGCGATTTGGGTCTTGTTCAAGAGGAATCAGATGTTATTAACGAGCTTTATGAATATATAACCATTAACAATCATCTGTTCAAACCAAACATTCAAGGTGAGATGGAAGAGAGACTTGTAAGATTAAAACTCATGTTATAGTCAGGTAAATAGAATCAATTTAATAAATTGCCTCATGAACTTCGGAAGGAGTTGAATTTCTAATCAATCGATATCGGAGGGAGATATAATTAACCTGCACTTAGATTAATTTTATTCGTGAAAAATAATGAGTATTCTTTAACAGTTTATATTTGTTATATCTCAGAGATGCGTTGAAATCGTATCTCAGAATCCTGCCAATTAACACGTAAATTTCTTTAATAATTATACGGTTTATTATATTTTGATTCCAATATTATGCATAAATAGGGTATGCACAACCTCTTTAACATGGATTGAGAATTCCAGGCATTTTCTTCGAGTTGAATATAAAATGGGAACAACTCGTCGTCATAAAAGTAGCAAAGATAAAACCGGCTCTCGTAGTAGCAAGAAGGAACATGCCGAAAAGGATGAAAGTAAGGATAGATCATCTGAACGCAAAACTCCTGTTTTCATTAAAAAAAGGATTCCAATCCCTTCATCGTTCAAGCCCAGCCTAACAAGGAAGTTGTTGCATTTAAAAGAAGCCAAAGAAGAGGCTGTTGTCTCTCTGTTTATTATGAAATTAAGACAGGCTTCTATCCCAATATCTCCTCTTGATATGAGTTCTCCACAAGCTAGAATGAAGAAGAATATCTTACGAGAACTTCTCGAATACATGAGATCCCGGCCAGATGTTGCCTGTTGTGAACCGGTTATTCCTGAGTTGGTTGTGTGTGTTAGTCTGAATCTTTTTACAAATCGATTCCATCCTCCCAACGTTACAAGAATTATCTCAATTCAAATGCAACATACATCTCTTGATGTCGATTTTGATGAGCCACGTTTGGATCCCGCTTGGGAGATCATTGAATTGGTCCATATGCTGTTCCTTCAAATGTTGATTTCAAGAGAATTCAAAGTTAAAATCGCTAGGAATTATATTAACCTTCGGTTTATTACTCAATTTATTAATAGATTCCAATCTGATGATCCCCGTGAACGAGACTTCCTGAAGGGGTCCTTGCATCGTATATATGTGAAATTTGTTATATATAGAGCTCACATTCGTCGTTCTTTCGGATATATTCTGTCTATGCTCGCCGGAGGAAACTCTCGAAACGAGTGGCGTGGAACCAATGGTGTAGCCGAGATTCTTGAGATCCTTGGTTCAATTATCAACGGTTTCTCCCAACCTCTCCGTCTTGAACATCGCCATTTCCTCATGCATCACCTCTTACCTCTCCATGAACTCCCAAGAATCCGTAGTTTCCATCCACAGCTTGCCCAATGCACAGTTCAATATGTTGGTCGTGAAGCCGATCTTGTTGTGCCAATTATCAATCGTCTTGTGCGTATATTCCCACATTGTAATGCTCCCAAGGCCTCACTTCTTTTGAACGAGCTTGAGGAACTCATTGAGCGCTGCGAGACTGTTCACTACCAGCACATAGCTAAACCCCTTGTTAATTTGCTCTCTCGCTGCTGTTGCAGTGCCCATTTCCAGATAGCCGAGCGTACCCTGGTCTTTTTGCAGAATAGAGCCTTTAAGGAGATTATCAAAACAAATCAAAATCTTGTGTCGGTTCTCGTGAAATCATTGTGTTCTAATCTCTCAAGTCACTGGAATCAAGGTATTATCGAGCTTTCTTACAGCTCTATGGGCACTCTCTTGGATATCAACCGTGACATTGTTGAGATGAGCATATTCCACTTTTCTGAGGAAGAACAGGTGCTCAGTTTACGTAGAAGGGCTCGATTCTACAGTTGGGAAAAGATTGGAGTCGGTCTTAGTGGCGCAGTTGATTCCATTCCAAGTGCTCGGATAGTAACCTCGCGTGGTGAGCTCAAGAAGAAACTGAAAGAAAAACTTTCAACCACTATCTTCTCTCCCTTTGACACGTCTGTAATTGGCCAGGATCCTCTCGGAGATAGTCCCACTGATATTGACATGCGTGTGGCACATGAAATAGTTGCTGGCAAGAGGAAGTTCTTTTCAGGAGATGAGGATGAATCTGCCACTCCATCGATTCCCACCTCTCTTACGAAGGGGGTCATGTCTGGCGCTGGACTGACTCCTGGAAGTGGTGATTCTCCCTTGGCATCTGTCGAGGGTTCAAAGACAATCGGAACCAAACAGTTTGTTATCCCGGACGCTCCTGCACATGATGTTGCCATCAGGTCCAGGCGAAGAAGTTTATTACCCACTACTGTTGAAGCACGTGAAGCTACGCAAGCCCTTGAAGAATGGGTTCCCGTTGAACAAAGGTTTAAGGATAAGAAATAACAATAAGTATCTCTAGATAATATTATATATATCACCACTGTTTTACATTGTTCCTCTGTTCATCATTACTACATAAAACGCAAAATCATTATTATTGGTTCGTTTTTGATTGTTTTCTTTGTCCATTTTCATTATATTAGCTTTTTTTAATATCTATGCTTTTTTAGCTGATTAACACCAGATTTTTTCTGGAAATTTGTAGCTTCAAGCTCTTTCAATGGTTGAACCAAACTCAATTTGAAATAAATTATGTTCGTATCAATAAGACCGTTTTATCAATAAATTTGCGATATATTTGGTTTGTTTGGCGGAAAATATAAGTAGCTTTTCAGATTGTTTTCTTTGATCACGGCATAAAGTGAACAACAAAATATTATTAATATATGTATGTTGAAATTTAATAATTATGACTCTAAACATTATATTATTGGTTTGTTTCTTTCTAACAATCAACTTTTTCTTGTGATCTCATTATACTATATTGCTGTCGGGTCGGGGTGTCTTAACAAACAACAAACAAACAACAATATTATATATCTGTTCTCCTAAAGAACTATTCAATGGTTTAGAACATGAATATTCATTCCAAATTCATTAAGAAAGGCTGCAATCCAACAGAATTTCCTCCTGGAGATGAGCCAATTGGAAGAGACCCGCCAATATATCGTTACGATGATCGTATCATAGCAATTCAAGAAGAATCTGTTGTGGCCAGGCTTGGCGAAAGGAATAATACAAGATTTCTTCAAAAAATGTTACAAGGATTGTCAGGAGTTGGATTTGCCAGTTTAGATCTGCCTTTTTGTCATTCTTCCTTTGTTTCTGGAGTTTATATATCCTGTGACAAACCCCTTGGTCCCAAATTCCTCAAGTGTTCATTTTTCATTTGAATGGGGATGTTACACAAAGAGAATATCACTTTATTCGGCCAAAATTGGAAAATGAATGGCATTATCTTTCTGTGAGATTAGAAAATGTTGTAAAATGTAAAATTGAAGGTAAAGAAACCTGGTTTGGACATGATTATTATCCTCTTATTTATGGTCTCATATTTATGAGTGATGACGATGAGAAATATGAATATTATTGACGGATGATGTACATTGATGGCATTCTATTTCCAAATATGACAAACGACATTACAATACACAAAAGCAAGAAAGACACTGGAAATGACATACTCTTGTCCATTCATTGCATTTGGTGCACCCACATCCCTTCGATTATTCTCTTGTTCCTCCTTTCTTCACTGAATATGCATTTGTCCATACTTGGCATCAAAGATGTAACGCCAACCACGAGTCTTTCCCCCAGTATTACAATACTGAGAACCATATCAAGTTTCACTTCCTCAGTGTATTATTGGCAGTGGAGGGTTTGGAGAAGGTTGGGATCAGTGAATACTGACTTTCTGACAGAAATCATAGATGGATTAGTCACTTATTAAGAGTCCATGTCTACCGTAACCCTCATTATCAGTGTCACGATTGTGACAAATTGTCACTGACAATTGAAATGAAATTTACTCTTTCGCCTTATATTCAGCCAATTCACTCAACAATACAGATAATTCTTTCCTAAATTGTCTGAGTTGATCATTTTTTTGTTGAATAACTGTAGAAAACTGCAATTTTGCATTATGTAATTTTTTCTCTGCTTCCATTCGAGCTCTTTCACTTCTCGCGAGTAAAAAACTATCGCTTGTCTTCTGCCTTTCTTCCAATTCTCGGAGACGATGCTCAAGTTCCTTCAAAGCCACAATCCTTGGATTTGATTTCAAAGCCTGAATTTCAAGCTCCAACTTTGCACATGTATCACTTAATTCTCTATTCTTTTGTAAATGAACTTTCAGTTGACTTTGGACCTCGCTCATACGCTCTTCCCCGTCATCAAATGCATTTTGCAGTTCTTGTTGGGCCTTGGTCGAAAATGAAGCCCTTTCCTGTGCAAATTGTTTCTCTCTCTTCGCTGCCTGTTGCTGTAATGATTTAATTTGCTCTTCATGAAACTTTGATACTTCTCCAACGTAATGTTCTCTTTCTTTGTCATGTTGTTTTGTCTTTTTTTCAAGTAATGCAATTCTGACCAAAAGCTCTTCCTCTCTCTCTTTCGCTTCTTTTTTGAGTAAAGAAACTGTAGCTGCATGTTTCTCTCGTAAATTGATAGAAGCATCTTCGAACTCTGTTTTTTGATCAATCAATTCACTTTTTAATTTCTGCACATACGTTTCTGCAGACTCGGCCTTTGTTTTCCAAATATCTCGATCGTAAGCTTTCTTTGTCAAAAGAATACGAGCTTCCTCTTCTTCAACTGTGCGTTTCTTCTCTTCGATCTTCTTCATTCGTTTTTCAATAAGAGACATTTCATCGTCTTTTATCCATGAAGAAGGCGTTTGACACCCTTTTGTAAAAGTATGGGCATTCAGAGGAACAGAATCCATCAGTACAAGATCGATACTCCCATCAACAGGAGGGAGATGTGGGCGATGCTTGGAATGGGGAGGTTGTGGGTTCCAACCCCGCCGGGACGGATTGTGATTGTGTAGTTGTCCTGGGTGGAAAGGGAGAGGATGTTTGATATGCTGTGGTTTCTCGAAGTGAAACGATGGAGGCTCCACATATAGAGGTTCTGGAGGTGGACTTCTTCTCACCAATTCTTTTTTTGGAGCAAAAGGATCATTCCTCGAAGAAGAGAAAGGATCTGTCAAAGGCTTCGATGAAAATGGGTTGCCAGAAGGGTTAGTTGGCATTCTCATTCCTCTATCAGATGTCCCTATTTTTGGATACTGAGAAAAAG